>JAHPZR010042753.1:10000-27817 GCA_019787425.1 Platygyra sinensis | reverse complement strand
TTTTCCAAAAAATTGCTAGAAGTTGCTCTCTGACAAAAAAGTTGCTCAAAATCCTAAAAGTTGCTGGAAAGTTGCCGAGCAGAATCTGGATAGGCCTAACGAGTAGACCGCAATAAAATAGGATTTTCAGGTTTTTAAATCTTCATAGAAAAATCGCTTTTTATCCAAATCGAAAATTTTTTTCGCCAAAGTTCATTACATGGAATATAGGATCAGATGGGAAAATAAAAATTTTGACGATATGGGCACTTTAAATTTTTTTTCTCACCTACAGAATTTTTTAAGAATTTGGTATATATACGCATCCGATTGATCGTAGTTGTCACCAGAAATTTGAAAAAAATCCACCGACTGGAAGCGAAAATATTAGCGCACGAAGTTGGAAAATATGAAAAAGTCAAGGTCGACTAGATCCCACTTTACGCATGCGCGAAGTTGTTCACGCGCGCTCAATCGATTTCCTAAGCGTTCGAAACGACCGGCTTTCATCCGGACGTATTCTTTGTGACAATGAGATATTTTTTTTCCTTACGATGGTTTTACGGGTTACAAGACAAGCAACCAAAACCAATTTGGGAGAGCTTTACCGTTCGCTTTTGCATTTACGTGTTACAAGAGCTATTTTCTCAACCTCGTTCCCAGGGTCTCTCATCTTACCGCCCCCTGAGGCGACCGAGGAGAGACCCTGGCACACGCTGGTCACGTGCCGCTTTGACAATTGAGAACATCAGGCAGGGGTCCTCTGTAATCAGGCAATTTGTCGCGTTGAGCTTTGTCGAGTCGAATTCAAAGTATCGCGCTGTGCTGCGACTGACATTACTCGCGATGTTTAGCAATACTTAGCCTTCAGGATGAAATTTCGAATATTCAGATTGATGCAAAAAACATAACAATGTTTCTAGAAAATTGTATAGCTTTCTCGAAGTAAAGCTACGGCAGTCTCGGAAGAAAAGCTGGTTGGAAAAAGATAATATAATATCCGTGATCAAAAAGCAACACACTGTGCTTTCAGTTCCAATCAAATATCCGGTCCCAGCGTCACAACATAGAATCAAAGTAAGCATTATTTTCACGGAACATCTCAATCTTTGTCCTTGGAGAACCGATACTAAAAACCTCAAAACATGTCTTGCAATAGAACGGCGACCCTAAACAAAGTAATCAAAGTATAAGCACGGTATGGCAAATTACAGAGGTGTCAAACTCTGAGAAACGACATGCAGTTAACATCGGAAACCACGCCGACTTAAGACTTCAAAAATATGCTATAACACAGTCAAACGACTCCACTATACTTATAATTTCCATTTCGCCTAACAGGGCAGATGTTTCCTTTTCTCAGAAACGAGAATATATATAATTACAAATTGTGTAGTTAATTTTATCTACAGAATTTCAATAAAATAAGTTTATCAGTAAAATTAATTATTATTATAATTTTATTAGTAAAATTTAATTTTTATTATATACCGAGCAAATATTTCGCAGTTCTTTAAATTTTGTTAACGGCGAACTACTCGCTCTCTATAATAGTATGGAGCAAATATTTCGCAGTTATTAAAATTTCATTAACGGCGAAGTACTCACTCTCTAGAATAGTATGGAGCAAATATTTCGCAGTTAATCAAATTTCATTAACGGCGAAGTACTCACTCTCTAGAAAAGTATGGAGCAAATATTTTGCAGTTATTAAAATTTCATTAACGGCGAAGTACTCACTCTCTATAATAGTATGGAGCAAATATTTCACAGTTAATAAAAATTCATTAACTGCGAAGAACTCGTTATGTATATAGTTTAGAGTTAATATTTCGCGCAGTTATGAAGTACTCGAACTCACTCTCTATAATAGTATGGAGCAAATATTTCGCAGTTAATAAAATTTCGTTAACGGCGAAGTACTCACTCTCTATAATAATGTGGAGCAAATATTTCGAAGTTAATAAAGTTTCATTAACGGCGAAGTACTCACTCTCCATAATAGTATGGAGCAAATATTTCGCAGTTAATAAAATTTCACTAACGGCGAAGTACTCACTCTCCATAATAGTATGGAGCAAATATTTCGCAGTTAATAAAATTTCATTAACGGCGAAGTACTCACTCTCCATAATAGTATGGAGCAAATATTTCGCAGTTAATAAAATTTCGTTTACGGCGAAGTACTCACTCTCTATAGTATGGAGCAAATATTTCGCAGTTAATAAAATTTCATTAATCGCGAAGTACTCGCACTCGATTACAGTGTAGAGCGAATATTTCGCAGTTAATAAAATTTCGTTAACGGCGAAGTACTCACTCTCTATAATAATGTGGAGCAAATAATTCGCAGTTAATGAAATTTCATTAACGGCGAAGTACTCACTCTCTATAATAGTATGGAGCAAATATTTCGCAGTTAATAAAATTTCATTAATCGCGAAGTACTCACACTCAATTACAGTGTAGAGCGAATATTTCGCAGTTAATAAAATTTCATCAACGGCGAAGTAATCGCTTTGAATTACAGTGTAGAGCGAATATTTCGCAGTTAATAAAATTTCATTAACTACGAAGTACCCGCTCTGATCACTTCTAGTAGTACTATACAGGAAACAAAATCTGCATTCCTAGTATTCCTCAAGTTGACAGGAAGGCTAGGTGAGTGGTAGCCAAAATCTGGATTTTGACTCCAAAAAAATAAAATTTTAAAATTCTACGAAAGGGGTTCAAAGCCACCTTAAATTTTCGAAAATTAAAGGTGGCTCTGAACCCCCTTCGTAGAATTTTTTAAAACTTTGCAAAAAGTTGCATCTTATCATGCTGATTACAATTCGATAATAAAAAATGGGGGTCACCGAGCTCGTTTTTGAGTTATAAGCGCTTAAAGCTAAAATTAAGGGTGTTTTTAGCATGTCATATTGTTGCTATGGTAACCTATTGTGCCACAAAAATAACAGCAACTTGTTCACCGATGATTGGGCAGTTTGTTGATACCATGATTGTGGCATTAACCGATAAAGAGTGGTTACAATGACCCATCAAACTCAAAGTCTTGGAAAGTACTGGAAACTGTTTTCAGCCACCTTAAGCATCCGTTTGTTTGTTTATTTTTCAATTTTCTAGACAGAATTTTAGAAATAGAAGTTAAACGTCATCGCTTCTGCATGCATCGCCTTCCCTTTATTCTTTTCCCCTGGAGGTTCGAAAAATCGGTATTCCTCTGTATATATATATCTGACCGTATTCACAAGAACATGCCCGCCAGGTTTTCGCCTGGGTTCGGGCGCAAGACCTAGCTGGCGACTCTAAGCCCGGTGGGGGGAGGCCTCCGTCAAGGCCGGGTCAGGTGGATGGCCCAGTCCATGGGCTATCTGCTGGTGGCTTGCTGGGGCCAGCCGTCAAAAGCAGGGTGGAGGGAAGGGTATCTTGTACGTACACCTTCACGTAGTTAGACTTGGCCATTTGAGTGCCAAATAATTTTGTTATTGGCTATGCTTGTTGAGCTCTTTGAGCTTGCTTGAATGCTCTGTATTGAATGACATGGCACCCTGCTGGAGAAGTCCCTGTCACGTGCTTGCGTGGGGGGTATTCTCCTAGCCAGGGGGGGTGGTCAGATCTCTCCTGGCCACTGGGACTGTCATAGAGTCAACTGCAGGCATGTTTTTGGGAATACGGTCAGATATACATTTTTCAAAGCAAACGAACGATTCACCTCTTAGCACTTCAAAACGGTCCAAAACAGCCGTCTTTAAATTTCGCCTTCAGCAATCCATTAGCAACTGATTAAATCTGTGGTTAAGGATCCCCCCTTAAGTTCAGATCTCTCGCCAATTATGCAACCTAGCGTGGAGTTTACATTACCACGTCCTGTTTGAGCAACATACCATAGACTTCCGAAAGTAGCGACCCTATGAAAGTAGCGAATCCCTGAAAGTAGCGTGAAAAACTTGGGGGGCTTGCGACCGCTAATAAATCCCGATAATAACGGCCTCGTAAAAGTTGCAATACACGTAACGAAAACCCAGGTTCAATGGTATATTGGTTTTTCCAGTCAATGGTCAGGTGAAAGTAACCCAGTCTACGTCAAGGATGGGATCTGGTCTCTGGCACTAGGGCGAAATTGTTTAACATGACGAATGACAACCAGAGGTTTCGGAAACCGGAAGTGATCTAAAAATAAGCTGAGGCCTTTCCTTGAGAATAAGGTCTATATGGGGGATCAACTCTTTCCCTTCTTGTTCTCTTGGATCCTAGGATGTTTTTGAAGATAAAGACCATATAAAGACCGGGGTGCTCGTTGGAAATTTTAAAATGTACCCCTAAGAGTAGCCTGCGTGGCAGGCGTCCGAAGGAGAGGGAAAGGGGAAAGACGAGTGCGTGAAGCGCGGGAGGCCTCGGAGACCCAAGGGCAGTTAGTGGGGTGGGAAAAGGTCTAAACGGGCGGGAAAAAAAAAATCCGGGCGAAGAAATGTCAAGGCGTTTTTGACTTTTCTTCGCCCGAATTTTTTTCTCGCCCGTTTAGACTTTTTCCTGCCCCCACTAACTGCCCCTGGGTCTCCGAGGATGGCCGTCCCTTCTCCCTTCCGCGCTCAGTTTGACTTCCCCTCCTTTCTACGGCCTGCCACGCAGGCTGCCCTAAGAGGTAACAAGGCCCTGTTTTTTTTCTGGGCGTGGCTTGAAATTATTTCACCCCCAAACAAAATTCTCAAACGGAATTTCCGAATGGAAAATGTGCGTTCCATTTGCTAGTTTTTACTAGTTCCAGGCCTTTTGGCTTAGATCGTCTTTGATCCTATCTCCCGGGAAAAAGTCCTGGAAAATAAACAAGCGCATCCCACTGAAAATTTCCATTAGGGATTTGACGCGTACCAATTACTACAACTGTCGAGCAACCGGTTTTTCCGAGTAAATGGTAAACAACCATTATCTCCCGTCATATTTTTTTCGGTACCTCAAAAGGTTTTGCGAAAGCTCCTGCTGTGGGACCTTTCGAGGCTGAATGCCTTAAGTGCCAAATGCACTTTTTTAACCCCTACAAGGTACGACAAGGAACCCCGTCATTTTATATGGGAGTCCCCATGGGATGTATCAGTTAGTGGAGGGGTCCCCCTCTACTAACTATTTACATACATACATACTTTATTTAAGGTGGTTGTATCTATCCCGTGAACCAATAAGTACATCCAAATGTGAGATGCAATAAGCATGATCCACACAGTTTGGTTTACACTGCTTTTTATTAATAAACTATGAACTAAGATACCCTGAAAGCACCAAACAACTCCTTTGAGCCTTCATATTGCGCAAAATTAACAATGTTTGTGATTCCACAATAGTTTTCCAATCAAAGTGAGAAAGAACTGTGCTAACAAAATTACAACACTGGAAAACCGAGAACCCAAATCAAGACAGATTATGACAATGTACATGACTGGTCTAGGAAATAACTGTTTTGCAAGTTGTCAGAGAAAGTAAGGTAAATGTCTGAACAAAACGAAAATGCCAAGGCAATATAAGTATTTGCAAAAAATCTCAGTATTTTCTTAGCCATGTTTTTCAAGAAATCATATTTTATAGCTTTGAGGCTGCTATAACACCATGCTGTTTTTCTTTTTAAGACAGAGAAACACCCTAATTGTCAGCACACTGGCAATTACACAGGAAATGAAAACAATGAAAATCAATAACAATTACATAGTCGTGATGCCTTACAAAAATCGGATGAGCAACATTAAAAAATGTATGGCAATAGTTAAGGAGAATTAACATATCAATCTCAGGGAACAGAGATTGACAGGAGTTGAATGGTGCCCTCTCTCAGTCAGAACTTCACAGAGAAGGAAGTAAATCAAAGTAATTTTTTTTTGCACGGACAGCTTTAGTCAGTATTTTTAAGCTTGCCTTTTCACCAGCGTTCTAGCAAAGCAATAGGCAATACATATAAATTCAAATAATGGATGGTTTGAGCCATCTCATTACACTGTTTGGTTATTTCATTCACGCCACTGTTGAAAAAATCGCAATGACTGTGATGAGTCTTCAACGAAACATTTTTTGTAAGCAACATTCTTTGCCAATTGAAGTCCTTTCTTGGCGTGGCAGCTTGCAAAGTCCATCATCTGCATGTTGCATAACACTTCCTGCAGTAAAACTTGATTCTGGCAAAGTTAGGCTGATGAAGATTTTGGAGGGTATTTTTGGCGGTACCATAGAACAAATTCATCCATGAGAACTGGCCCTGAGAAAAAATCAATGATCAAGAATGAAAAAAAAAACACATCAGTTTAAAAAATATTCAAGTGAGTGAATTACAAAGCAGGAAATTAAAAGAAGAGAGTAAAATTAAATATGGCCTTTTTAGAGTTATTAAAGGACAAGCTATATGTGGTGCATCTAATGCAATTCAGAATTCTATTAGAAAAGAAAACTTGTGAAAAACTATTGAAGAAGAAAATGGTATGAATAAAAGAGCTGGAAAAAAGGAGGGGGTTAAGAAAACAATGAAAGCAAACTACCAAGGGCCTCAACATGTGACGTGCAAAGAACCACCTCAAAATACAGGTAACTCTGCATGCTTGTATGTGCTGCATGTCTATAGTGTTACTTATTACAAGGCTACATCTTGCTTTGTGAGTAGGTCAGATGAACCAAATCCTGTGTTGTCATTAGCTACCTGAGCAGGCGAGATGGGCTATCTTGCCGACTTGGGTTTTGTTTACCTGCTGTTGTCTGGCCAACACAGCAAGACAATGGTCCTTGAAATTTTTTTAGCAATAACGTGTTTTTGAACCTCCACTGTGTCTAAACACACATGAAAAGAACATAGCCAATATCCTGCCATCCTCACACTTGGTTAATAAACCAACCATGTGTAATACTGGTCAAGGTTTTTTTGTGGTCAGAAAGTCAGTCATCATCAAAAGAACAAGCTAACACTTACAAGCACCATCTTCATCATAATTTGATAAGTCAGGGAGTATTGAGCGGCTAAATTCCAAGACATTACACCACTGGTCTCTGTTTAAAACTTTATATTTTGAATTCTGCAGATACAAAAAGAAAAAGATCTCACATTACAAAAAAAAGAGTTACTAGAAGCAGACAACTATTCAGCTGGCATTCTGTTTGATTTCCACAAAGTTAACATTAATATTTTTAAATATTTATATTATACCAGTTTTTAAATGGTGCTGCTGGATGGGCTTTCAGGGCTCAAAGTTAACTTTTTAGTCCACTTGCAAAGTTTGGCTAATAAGATTTTTTCTACTAGCAAACTGGTGTGACCACTAGCAAATTCTTTCCCAATGTTTGGGAGACATGATGATTCTAACTCACAAACGTTTGCCATTGGATATTTTCCTCACTCGCAGATGATCAAAATCACTTACATTTTGCGAGTTTGCAAGCGTTAATTTCAAGCCCTGGCACCTTGTGGATCAGTAAATCGCTGATAACTTACATGTCCTCCAATATTTGAGATTTGGAAACCAATCATTGGTCAGTGCTTGCTAAAAGACCTCTGTATTAACAGTTAGTTAACAGTATTTAGTTGACAATGCCAAAGTGCTAAGCTCCAGTGACTGTTTTATCATTTGAGATGTTTGCCTGAGCATGAACCCAACTAAGAGTCCAGTGCACATTTTACCGCAACAAGTTGCAACCTAACTTAGCCCTTTAGGCACACGGACAGCCATTTTTTGCAATATTTGTCCCTATGGTAACAATAAGTGCATGCTAGGTTCAAATGTTTTAAAACTTTTCTGTATGTTTTTATGAGCATTGTCAGTGTTTTCTTGCGCTATGAATTATAGTAAATGTAACAATCACCATGTTTCTTCGTATGCAAGATTGCACATACATGTATGCGGCATCACAAGCTGTACCCTCTAAACACTAGTTGCACCGTGCTTTAGCATTGTCCTTTATAACATACCTGTAAAAATTCTACGAAATCATCTAGCAAGGACCATGAACTATGGAGTAAGAGATTCATCATTGCCATAGCTGTATCTATTTCTAAAGTACGCTGGTCTTGATTCTGTGAGAAAGAAATTTGCAACTATTACTTGCTGCCAGACATAACCAGCCAATTTCTAAAGATAAAGAAGATATCTGCAACCTTTAGCAGTAATGCAACAAGATTAGGTTACAAGACTTAGACAGAGCTTCCATCTGAGATAAATGTCTTTGTACTCTTCATCAATTTGTCAGCACATGGTAGTTATTGACACCTCTCCCTCTCTACTCCCAATACAATGTTGACAGACTTCTATTCATTCTCAATTGTGTGAGAATAAGGGATGGGGGGTTAAAAAATTCTACCATGACTTTTCAGTGTAAATATACATTGTACTTGTCACAGTGTACTACTCTGGCAACTGTCCCATCAACTTTTTTCTTGAACATTAACTCTGAACTGTAATCCACAGAAAGTCCCAAACCATTTGGTCCGACAATACACTTATCACTATCACTATCACTATCACTATCACTATCACTATCACTATCACTATCACTATCACTATCACTATCACTATCACTATCACTATCACTATCACTATCACTATCACTATCACTATCACTATCACTATCACTATCACTATCACTATCACTATCACTATCACTATCACTATCACTATCACTATCACTATCACTATCACTATCACTATCACTATCACTATCACTATCACTATCACTATCACTATCACTATCACTATCACTATCACTATCACTATCACTATCACTATCACTATCACTATCACTATCACTATCACTATCACTATCACTATCACTATCACTATCACTATCACTATCACTATCACTATCACTATCACTATCACTATCACTATCATTATCATTCAAATTATCATTATCATTATCATTAGACCAAGTGGAGTACAAATCAGGGAGAAATCACGCTCGGAGGAGCCTGAAGTGCAAGGCCAATTTGAAATTATAAGCACAATTGCTGAATTGTATCCTCTGCCTTCTCTCGATCGCTAAGCTCAGGAACTCCTAGAATCTTTATATTGAAAGAGTAACTATATTCCTGGAACTCTTCAACAGCTCCTTCCAGTTCCCCGAGACCTTCTTCAATATCATCAAGCCGTTTAATACGGATTGCTCTAAGCTTGCTATGGATGTCGCTTTCGCTCTCGTGGAGCCAACTTAAGCTTCTTTCGGTCTCTAATTGCACCTCGCGGGAAGGTCCGCCATTATGTTCCTTCGATGCATGTTCTTGGACCTCAACTCTCTCTTCTAGTCTCTTGATATCCTTTCACGCATTCTCTAATTGCTTCTTCAGAATATCATTACTTTTTTTCAGTGATTTCATTTGGTCAGGCTGACCACCTCTTGCCATTTTGGCCAAACCGTCCACACACCACCTGCCTCGATTAGCCTTGCTATTTGCAGGTGGTGTGATATTTGTATATTTAATGCAAGAAATAAAGATGTTGTTGTTGTTGTTGTTGTTAAGTCAAATTGCTAATAAATTGTATCTATAACAAATTTTGGACTAAAACATTCATGTCTTGAGAATTTCTTTTGAGCGAAAATGATAGTTAGCACTTAAGGTATGTTTTGAAAACTGCAGAAAACATTGCGAAGGAAGCCATTAAAGTGTGCATAATTAACATGAAAATCATGTGGGTATCCAGTTACAAAAAGTTCAAATTGTACACCTGTAATTGGACACCCACATGATCAGGTGCCAATTACATGACAAATAGGCACGCAGAGAACCAATCATGATCAAGAAATCTGTTAGATACGATTGTTAGACTAAAGTATAACTATACAAACTTACTCTACAAAAGTCAAACGCATAGCGGTAGATCTTTTTGAAAGTTGTGCTGTCACTTGTTAATGACTTCAGGCCATTTAACTGTGCTTTAAGTTTGGCTGTTGAGTCACATCTAAAAAGAGAGAAAAAGAACTCCAGTCTCCCATATGATATAAATAAATGTAATTTAACACGAATGTAGAAAGAGAAACTAAACAACTGGGCCTTGTTGTTGAAGGTCCAGGGAATTCTAAATCTGGGAATTGCTATCCTGTGGATAAAATATAATGACATACACTGTATTTGGTTTACAAATATAGTACATTCTTACTCTATTGAGAGCATCCCTTTGCTCCATTCATGAAAGGTAAAAAATCCCATTGTTGCTGCCTGTAGTTTCCATGCTATAACAAGCATAACGCTCTGCAAAGAGAAAAATCAATTAGTATGTAATGTAGCTTACAACATTATCAGTGCCGCAATCATGATCAATCATTACACTGCCAATTCTTATATGCATAGTTACATGCTTATTGTACGTTGGTCGTTAGTGCCACTTTCCACTGTCTTACTTTCACCAAAGATCTCTCCACCATATTCATGTTTGAACTAATTCTAGCTTCAAAGGAACTTATTATTTATTAATCATTTTTTAATGTACTCCTCAGAATTTTGCATGGGGTAAGCTTACCATTTTTCAAATTTTAAGGCTCTGGTGTTTTTCACTGGTGACATAAGCTTAAAGAACCTTTTACGTTTGTGTTACTGATTACCACCGTTTTCGTTAATACGCGACTTTCGAAAACAAAATACCCACGGAAACCTTTCCAAAATTTCCATCAATCATACATGTTATCGACAGATCAGATCGAAATCCACCAATCACAGCCCACTAGCATGATGTAAAGAAGGTCCGATCTGTCGATTACACGCAAGACTGGCAGAAATTTAAGAAACATTTCTGCAGGTTTTTTGTTAAATTTCAAAGTTGCGCATCAACGAAAATGGGGTAAAACCAGACTATCATTAAAATGGAAAATGACAAAGTTCAAAGAAATTTACATAACTATGACATCCATCCATAAAATATGGAAATTGTATTTGACACTAAAACTACAGTTTCCTACAGCCAATGTGATGAACAAATATGACATTCTTACATCTTCTGGTTCTACCCCCAGATCCTTGCAAAGTTTTTCCACTCCCTCAGGCCCAATTGTATCTGGTTCATCTTGAGCTGTAGACATTAAAAAGAAACATTGCACCTCATAAACAGTCTCCCTATCAAATCTGTCAATCTTTCAGAGCCATCTTTTAATCTATTCTTTTTAACTTTAGTTTGTTTTGGCATGCCATTGGTGTGTTCTATCTCATGTATACCACCATTTGAATATTCCCTTTATTTGTAAGTTACTTGTGAGATCCAGTGGCATTCACACTAATCCATGAATCCATCAATCTAAAATATGCAACTTTTTTTTCAACAGGTTTGGCCTCCCTCTATACTGAAAGTTGCAGAAATACATGTACATGTACTTGATGATACAGCATGAATGAATTACATGTATTTGATTCAGCACTTAATATGACCTTGATCAAAGTATTAAAAACATAACATTTGTTGGTGGCTGAAATTGGATTTTGGTGTGAGCAGACGATAACACAAAACAAAAAGCTCAATGCCCCAACAAGCTATCAGAATGGGAAAGGTTGTTCATTTGAATGTATACTTCAAGGTGTATATAGAATATTATGAAACAATCTTGAACCATCAAAATACCTGCATAGTGTTCAAACCATGCCCTACATCTCCTTTGTGAGAAGGGTTTCCCTAACTCATCAGTTATAGTTTGCTGCTTTATGCTATAAATTAAAGAGCAGAATAAATTTGATATTAAAAATCGTATTTTTCTCCCACTTCCTGTCTTTTTCAAAATTCTATTTTAATTCCTGCTCCTTTTTCCATTTTCCATCATTCACCCCCTGTGAGCGATGGGATTCTCCTGCGTCAAACTATACTGCAAACATAGCATTGGCATAGGAGAAACCAACTGACCATAAGGTACCTCTGGGTTTTCATGCCAACTCCCGAAAACTGCCAACCATACTATAACATTAAATTTTTCACAAACAGTTTTCTTTGAAACAAGGCTCATAAAGGGACATAAATATATAATGTCATGCCTCAACTGTTGAGGGTGTGGTCTTAGCAGATCTGATTTTCTTTTGCCCAGAAGAAGTTAAGTATGATAAAACTGCTTAAAGATGATAAATTACAGTGGAATCCCATAGTTATGCTTATCTGACGCAGTTTTATGCAGTTAAATGCAATTTAACTAAGTTAACTACAAAGAGAAGCTGGTATTTGTCAAGCGGTCAGCAGTCTGCTGTGGGCAGGGCAGGCTCAGTGCCCCCCAGCGTTGTAGCGTGTTTCAGCGTGGCGTATCGAAGCGGTTTTTGTAGCTGAGCTTGGAGTTATCCTGCCGGTTTTCTTTCAACATTTTAACCTCCTAAATTTTCGAACCAATCCATTCCACTAATAAGTTGGTTGAAAAATCAGAATTCAACTGTGTCATGGAAAGACCAATGGCTAATCTAAGGTAGCAGCCTGTGGCTTCCTCTGATTGCCAGAAAATCACTCCTGTTCCTTTGTTAGCACTTGAGGATTAGCCACTGAAGAATAAACCTTCCACAGAACCTACAAATATTTGATTGTCAAGACCTTGTCAGACAGTCCTCCTTTTGTTTCTTCAGCTTGGTTTCTTCTCTTGTAGCTGCTTTTCTTTTTCGCCTTGGCGGCATATCTTTTAAACTTGTCTCTGAACTAGCACTACTAGAACTCACTGTAGAATGAAAGATCAACAAAGGTAGAGGTCAGTTTATTGAAACATGCATCAATCCTTAAAGGTTTCTAAAAGTCTAATCATGTTACAGCTGTACAAAGGAGAAGTTGTGGCAATCTTGAAGATCAATCACCCAATGAACTGGTTGCAAAATGAAGTTGATTACAGCCAAAATGATGATCTCACTAAACATGCTGGCTATCAGCAGCACTGCCCTATTCTTGCAGTTGAACAATAAGATTATGAATGGGATTCCTTTAATTGTCAAAGCAATCGGACCACCCAATGCCGCCATGAAATAGCAGCCCTATTTGTATTAAGGGACAACAACAAATTTCTCCTGGTTACCGTTGGTCATCATTCTTAGAAATGTTGTTAACTGGTAAGGCCATCTGGCAAGGATTAATCAGATAGTATCAACAAATAAAGAAAATGTTAAAAGTTAATTACAGTTAAACCCCACTACCGTGAATCCGTGAATTTGATTGGCTATATTACTGTTTTCTATCTGCTCACAGAAAACAGTTACGCATCAGTGCACATCGCGCATCACGTTTGAACCTGATGTAACACAATAAAACAGTTCTTTTCTACGCATTACTTGACATTGTTTTCTTTTTATGCAATAAGACTACCGTAAATTTATACTAAAACAATTAGACTACTCGCCCTCGTTTTATATGAGCGATAGTCAACTCAGCTGCGCCTCGTTGACCATCTGCTCGTAGGAAACTCGGGCTTGTAGTCTAATTGTTAAATATTGTTCAATAATTAATGTTACTGTGGAATCGCCAGTTTAGACAGCTTTAGCCTTGGTAAGAAAGTGCTAGTCTCCACATCTCACATTACCACCATCTATTCTTAAATATTATACTTGATACACTGTGGTGAAATAGGCTTCATAATGATTACAGAATATGACAAAAGTTCTATCCATACTTGACAATGGTATCATCCATGGAGACCCCCAGAGGCAGTCAGACTCTTCAATTTTGGCCTGATTTATTTCTCCTGCCCCGACTAACTGCCCCTGGGTCTCTGAGGATGCAATGCTATATGAGTTTTAACAAATTCCTACTGGACGATGTGGAAGATCACAGTGTCTGATATCTTAACCAAGAAAGCTAAACAATTTTCATTTGCTACCAATGGTAAATGTTGAATATAGAGTTGACTTTCTACAGATGAGAAGTTTAATGGCATAAGGCTACAGTAAAATGGCAAGCTGCTTATATTAAGCTTATACATAGCTAGATGAAGGCACAAAGTGTAAAGTAGCCAATAGGCCCTATATAATATATATAAGCTTACAAGCAACAAAGAAGAGTGGGTTTGTAAAGCTATAAACTAAAATAAAACGGGAATACAAGGGGTGAAATTACACTAAGGTAATGAAAACAATTCTACGACAACTGCGTCAGATCTGCTATTATGCGAGGAACGCAGAAGCTCGAAGCACTTAGAATGAAACAAAAGCATCATTCCATTGAAAACCCGTTCCTTTTGACTCATTTACTGTCTTCCATTCTTTGCTCTTTGTCCGTAGACACTTATATCTGGCATTTTATACCACAGTTCTGCTCACAGTTTCACGAAATCTACAAGGCCGGAAACGCGCCCATGAAGGGGTCAACAAGGGTAAAAAAATTGTACCCTCTTGCAAAACATGGCGTGTAGCCATCAAGTCTGCTGCTCGTTTTAGGGATAAAACACGAAATGTACCCATAGACGGACGTTCAGACCTTAACTACATACAACCTAACCTAAAATTTCGCAAGATGAAGTAAATACCTTGGACAGGGCATGAAAAACCTCCGAATTATCACGCAGTGTGTCCTTCTTTTCATTCACTCTTCTCCCGGTAAACTTTGTAACCGCGCTTTTTGTTTGTGCACGTGCTTCGGCCTCGATGCCGTGACATATAAACACACGGAAAATTCGAAAATAATAGCGAGGCCACTTGCACTAAGAGGTCATGTGACATCGTTTTTATGAAAATGAAAGTTACATGATTTTCCCTTCGAAACACTATTAGTGGGTCATCTCTTAAGCAAAATAATAGTGATTTTGTTTTTCAAACCCGCACCATTTCCTTAAATTGAGAGAGCCCGTAGCTGGTCACGTGACCAAAACTTGATTTTTAAAATTATGAATTACCGTTTTCTGACACAAATTTTGTACTTAAACTTCAAGGAAAATGTTGAAAAGATGATGTGGTAACGTTTATAGCACATCTGAACGTAACTATCAAACATTTAACAAGATATAAACAAAAAGTAGTTTTGGCCACCATGTTGGAGGGCAAGAGTATGCCCTCCAATATGGCGGCCAATACAAATCATACTATTACTAATTTGTTGAAAAATCAAAGTGCCATAAAATATCTCCCTTAAATGCGTTTCCTCTCAAATTTCGGGTGGAAGATAATTTTTATGT
Organism: Platygyra sinensis; assembly: GCA_019787425.1. Lineage (NCBI taxonomy): Eukaryota > Metazoa > Cnidaria > Anthozoa > Scleractinia > Merulinidae > Platygyra > Platygyra sinensis. The sequence continues at coordinate 12,772 of JAHPZR010042753.1, read as the reverse complement.
GTTCTGTCTATTTTTGGCAACAGCAAGATTACAACTCACTGTTTAAGGGAGGCATTGGTCACGTGACCTCTTAGTGCAAGAGGCCTATTAATTCCATTTGTGCTGGCCATCTATTACTTTTTATTTGGACTTTCGCGCAAACTAAAGGAAGTAAATCGAGTCTGGCATTCAATACACAAACATCTGATGTACTCCCCCGTTGCCTTGAAGACAGCGTTAGTATGGGCTCCTGACAGCGTAATGTAAAAAGTTAATTTTCGCAATGAGCAATAACTTCCGTTCGAACTAAAGGGCACGGAGGTAGAAAAACAGAAAAAAAGGAAACAAATGAGAGTGAATATAGAAAGGAAAATCGTAAGGCTTGAGCTAATTTTGAACAGCAAGGACTAGAAACCCGATTTCGCAATTTGTCAATGTGACGTACCTAATCGTACTCGCAAAAATACATATTTTAGAAATACAGTGCAACATCATCAATCCGATCACCAACGGGCCACAAAAATCTGGCTTTATTACTGTATCAAAGTTTTTTTTTTTTTTTAAATAAGAAAATTACTGGCTAAGATCTTGTGCGGAGCAGAAAAAGGAGGCCTCAATGACAAGGTGGCTGTTAACCTGCGATCAGGCGTCCTTTTTTTTGGCGGCGGGAAGGTACGTTTCCGTTAGAATCGCCGGAAATCAGTCGCGAAATATTTTGTGGTTTAAATTACGTTACCGCCGTGATTACCGCATTATAGATAGTCATAGCTCATAGCTCGCGTTTCAGTTCTACCTAAGATCTCTTGAGATGAAGATCCACTGGTACACTAGAAGACAAGTTAGAGCGAAATTCTCTATGGTAAGCAAAAATTTACTCTGTTTTTACAATGTTATGTAAGTTTGTGAATCTAAAGTTATAGATTTCGCTAGATTTTGACTGAGTCTTGACTGCTTTTTCTTTTCTATATCACGTGCACTTAGTTTAATGATCATTTTTTCGTTATGAAGAAAACGAAATTTAGGTGATTTCTTAATGCAACTATTTTAGTTGACCGCTTAATTCGACAAGTGCCCTGAGTCCACAAGAATAGGGATACGGAGGAACATTCTAAACCTATACTTTCATCTCCAACTTGAGTGAAACCATTAAGGTATGAACGGAGAAGCCGAAAGGCGAGAGGTTCCACTGGCACAGTTTGGAACAAGATTTTCAGACTGTAGATCAAATTAGAGGAGTTTTCAGTTTTCCTCACATCTATTCGTCAGTACAGGTATATTAAAGTGCCAATGAAGTAAAAAAATAATTGCTGCTTATTTGAAAGGATTTTCAAAGTATTAAAAGAAGAATGGCGTTTTCCGTTTGGGAATATTTATTTTCTTTTTAGAGATATTTACGTTGTTGCATTATGCAAATGAGGAAAGTGATGACGTCATAGGTGGTTCCACCAAAACAGTACAACACTCGATCAAGAATATCTCCAGAAATATTGGACCAGTGTTCTTCAAACTTGGCACCAGAAACGTGCATCACAAAAGAAACAGAATGGGCGCGTTCCATTCGACCAAAATTTCCGGAAATTCCGGTTCAAAATCGAATGGAACAGAGATTTTCCGGAAACTACTTTTCGAAAATTTCGGTTCACCTCTCGAGGTTGTCCTCTTTTCTGGAAATTTGGAAATTCCGGAAATTTCCTGTTCCATTTGGCATTTCCACCCAGTATGAATCGGCCCCAGTTCCTTAACTCGTGAAAGTGAACTACAAGATGGCGGCGAGTCTGTCGAGTCGACACTACACTAGATGCAATATGATCTGCCATAGTTCTAGCCTGTGCTTGATCGAAACAAAAACGTTAGGATCTGATTTCCTGGAAATTGTGGACTGGTCGTTCCGAATTTCCTGTGGGTCAGATCGCCCGGTTTGCATACTCTCCCGCGAGAAAGTTCGTACGGGGTGCATTTTGCTTCTTTTGTGATGTACAGTCCTGATGCCAAGTTTGAAGAACACCGCTTTAATATGTCTAGAGATATTCTTGATTGAGTGTTGTACTGTTTTAGTGAAACCACCTATGGCGTCATCACTTTACTCACAAAAATGTAAATATCTCTAAAATGAAAACATATGTCTAAAAAGAAAAACGCCATTCTTCTATACTTTGAAAGGCCTCTCAAATAAGCAGCAATTATTTTTTACTTCATAAGCACTTTAAAAAAGTGAACCTACTGAATTTTCTGCAGGTTTGCACTATTTAAGAAAAAAAGCGGGATATTCGCGAAATGACTCTATGCCAGAACTTTTACTGACTTAAGGTGGCTCAATAGGGTTTTAAGAGCGCGTGCACCGATGATGCGAGCTTTAGTAATGTGCGCGCGCTAGCTGACGCAAGCTCATGCAAAGCAGCGAACAAGTCAACAACATAGCTCAAATTACAGCCCAGAAGTAGAAACAGAAAAACCATTTAAAAGAAAACGTAAAGAAAATGATTTGGACGGAAAGGTCTTGTGTGTATTTTGATGAGACCGCCATTGTCGAGTCGCTCATCGACAAAACCGCGTGGTTCGAAAATTCGCGCATGCTCACATAGCGATCTTGGCGAGTTCCTATTCTGATGGCGTAATTGCCATTGAGGTGAAAAATAGAAAAATCCTTATCAGATTTCTCGAATTTCCTTCGGTGGAATTCCTTAAGATTTGGCAGAGAAGTTATTCCTTATTAGCTTTCCTTGCTTTCAATTTATAAGAAAAATTTGTAAGACAAGGTTTTCGCGCAGCCAAAAAAACACAAAAATGCTAAAA
>JAHPZR010042753.1:0-5000 GCA_019787425.1 Platygyra sinensis | reverse complement strand
TGGGTGAGAAGCAAAATTATGTTTCTAAGTGGTTCAAAAATTTTGCTGCCCTCTGTAATTCAGAGCTCAGCTCTTCATTCATACTTGCAAAGAATCCAACTATAACAATATAAATTTTCTGCTGTGCGATCAAGCAAGATATACCAAATCCTACAGTGTGATTGGCTCCAGTGAGCATGCAAGACTGGGCTACCTTGTCTGCTCAGGATTACCAAGAAAATTGTATTTGTTATGTTATCCAGTAAATCCTTTATTGATCAAGCTTGTTTGGTCAATATGCAGGGTTGTCAAAATAAGCCGGCAACCGACGCATTTCACCGGCTATTTTGAATACTGCGCCGGTTTCTCGGAATGTTAGTAGGTCAGTTCTGAGCATGATATTGGAGAAATAAAATGGAAATAGCCGCCTACTTTTTAGATGGAACCTCCTACTCAAAAACCTACTGACAACCCTGAATATGGTTGGATAATGCCCTTCGATCCATAGCAGATACATGCAGTTCCTTAAATCAGAAAGACAGTATTTTGTTATCATTTCATTGATTTCAACCCTAACAGATGTACATTGATGGCTAAAAATAGTGGCATTTCATCGTGAACACCCTAAATGAGACCAAAATTGATGGGTCTCCCCAGCTTTTTACATAGGGATAACTTAATAATACCATAAGTAAAAAAATATTCTATGTTCACATTTCTTATGTACTCATTCTTCATTTGATAGAACCTAGCTTATGAACTATCCAACTGTGACCAAACAGATGGGGCAACAAAGTATGGAGTAGTTGCACAGTCTCTTGTTAGTCCATTCATTCTGAAACACCGAGACAAAGATGTCAAAGCCTACGCTGCATGTTGTCTTGCTGACATTCTTAGGATCTTTGCTCCAGAAGCTCCTTATGGTGAAGAACAAATAAAGGTTATTGTACTGTTTTTTTCCATTGTTCTTGAACTTTCTTACCTTTCAAAGGATGATACTACAATTGTGAATTGAGTAAGGCTTGAAGACAGTTTGGTGACCAGGCAAGTGGCTCCATTTTCAGTGGCAAATTGTCAGCCTTTGATCTCATTTGCAGCAAAGCACGCAAAATTGCAGGCGGCAATTTTGGATAGTTGGACAGTTGCCTGTAGCAGAGCTGTAATTTTAAATTAAAAAATTTGTCACCAAATTTCCATTGGGTCTTTATCAACTGTTAATCATAGAGACTTGAGCCATCATTGTCCAGGTCTCTGCCATTTATAACTCTTTTACTTAAGGTGGCCGAACACAGTTTTCAAGTGCCTATGCCTAATTTACCATAACATTTAAACTATTTATGCTTTGGCGCCCATTTTTTGCAAGAGTCAAGATTAACCACAGAAATATTTATTCTTGCATTTTGACTAGGGTGTGTGCTGTTGCCATGGCAATGGGGCTGGTTAAAAACAAGGCTGAAATAATGGTTTTTCTTTATTTAAAAAAAATCCAGTCGTTAGATTGTTTTCATATTTTGCACACTAAGAATTGACATTAAATTCCTTGTGTCAACTCGGTTTTAATAAAATTTTGACATAGGCGATTTTCGTAATTCGCCGTTAATCGTTTTCTGTGTTATTAAAAATTCCCTATGTCAAAATTCAGAATTTTTGCGATAGATCATTCACGTGGTCTCTGATCTATTTTTCTGCCAAATTTCTTGAAATTCTAACAACTGGATCGTTAGAAATCGGCACGTTTCTGCTAAAGCAATCGGTCTCAATTTTTTGAGCAACTGCGCATGCGTTACATTTAACTGGGTTCTTTCGGTAACAAACAAAGGCTGAAAATTGCTGGGTTCTTTGTATCCTTTCCCTTTTCTAACATATCTTTGTAATAAAAGACTAAAGGCATCAATACACTGTGTTCAATTATAGAGAAAAATAACACAGATAGTGCGGGTGTTGAGTAAATATAATGATCGCTCTGCTGACGGCATGTTTGTTCTTTGAAATCCTTGTGCACGTGCTAAATATTGCATCAGCAAAAGCACCTGCGAAAACTGTGTTCGGCCACCTTAATAACACCATACTCCAGCAAATAGATCCACCGAGGCTTGTAGCCTTGGATCAGAGCATACATCTATCTTTGATATTGGACATCCATGTTATGGTCAACTGACACCTATCAAAACAAGGTGTCTGCTGGCCAGTATCAGATGACCATAATGCAGGCTCAAGTTTAAAACTCATTGAGGCTGCAGGCTTTTTTGAAGTTGACTGCCCAGGTACTGCCACTGTTCTAGTAGATCACAGGCTAAAGCCAGGCTAACTTACTGTAATCAGGAGCTCCACTTTTCTGCTTGGTTAAATCTTGATACTATTACATACAAGTCTATTTGCTGAAAACTATACACTGAAATTTTGAAATTATTGGATTTTTTCAGTCAGTGTTTTCAATGATGGTAAACCAGTTGAAGGGTCTTGAAAATACAAAGTCAAACCTGTCTACAAAGTACTTCTATCTTTTAGAGGTATGTTGTCTTGATGATAAAAACATTGGTGTGATTTCTTGCAATATTTTATAACACAGTTAAACCCTGATAACTTGAATTGCCAAGGGAAATTGAAATAACTTCGAGTTATCGGAGTTTTGAGTTATAGGGGTTTTAAACAAAAAAGACCAGAAACACTTGAGTGAAGAGGTTTTATACTGTAGTAGTTACTGGAAACTGGATTGAAGGAGAAGAGATGCAAGTGCAATGTACATTGAATTTTGAGGGGAAGAAACAGTATTGTGATCAAGAATGAACTGGGCAAGATTGACTCGTTTTACCTGTAGCTAAGATCATGACTTATGGCCTTGAATCAACTTCTTACTTTGCTGGTAAGGCGTGGAATGCCTTACCTCATAATTTAAGATTAGTGGCCGAATTTGCCCATTTCAGAAATGAGTTGAGTAAGCTCAGGAACTTGTTATTTTTCTATCAAAATTTCAAATTTATCTTATTATTTTTTCTTTCTATATAGTTTTCTATTTTTAGTGCAGAGTGCACTATTGGGATGGTTTGGGGGTTGACGGCGCTGAAGCACTATGGCAATAAGGCAGTATGGGAATAAGGCAATAAGGTGTAAACTTTTATTAATGTTTGTTTAATTAACTAATTCCAATTAATTAATTAGCCTTGTTTTGAGGGGGTAGGGTAGGTACCTTTGTTGCCACGTACATGTAAAACGTACAACACTTGCAATACTGGTTGGAGAACATCACAAAACTATATACATTTGTATGGTTTCAATATTCTCTTGTTATCTTGGTGGTACTATTCTCTTAAAAACAAAAGCAATTTGCTCTAAGCGCATGCCCAGATTGATTTAAACATTAGTGTCAACTGTATGTTAGGTAAAGGATACATTTCATACAAAATTATACACAAACGTTTAGTGCTTTTGCTTGTGGTAGAATACAACATGTGAGATGCGTGCGCTCTAGCATTGTCAGCATGATACAATCCGTTCTCGAGTTCAGATTCATTCTAAAGTATTATTTTTAGGTAAACTTCCTTCAATTTAGAGGTAATTTTGTTAATGGTCAAAATAACTCAAAATACCGTGACATATCCCCCTTAATGGGCGATAGCAGGTATATTTCAGGTAATATCAGTTCTCCCTTTTAGTGCAAAGAACGCTCTTGTGACAGCGTATCTTTTGGAATCATCCCTTGCTTGGTTGAAAAATGTTGTGTGCTGGGTTCAAACTATTTCATGTTTGCTAAGCTTTGAAGAGGGAAATGAATGGATCTCCTCAGCTGCTTGTTTATTTTCTCCCCTATGAAAGAGAACAAATGTATTCATCCAAAACATTACTGAAGCAAGCGAGCCTTCTCGATGATGATCAGTTTAATAATCTCAACGATGAACGAGTCCTAATACACAAAAGTAAGACAATAATACAGTAAGATGGAGAAACTAAAGGGCTAAATACGTAGAAATAGAAATAAATACACAAAATACATAGTAACGAGAATCAACTTACGTAATATAGTGACAAACAAGGTAACAAGTTACATTTAGATTGCTAAAGCCTGTAATAGCTAGTGTTCGTAAATGAACTCAAACGAAATGTCCGACCAGTGAATACTTGGCCCAAGTGAACTGGTGAGCGGTTGTACTGGGATTGGTCTTCCAGTCAGCAGTATCTCTGCAATTACCAAGTTAGCAGCATTAAAATTAGCACTTCTCAAATATTGCTACAGACACTGGCACTTACGGAAACCGCAAATAAATTTGGTTAGTCTTTGAGAGGACTCGTTCACCAATGTAGGATATAATATCGGTCAAGTTGAAACGCTTCTTAGTTGTATTAATCGATATCATTGTGTATTTTGAACTGGTTTATTGTTAACACCAACGCGAGATGGCAACTTAATAAGAACATGCTATTCTGAGACACGACATGACTATTTGATAATTAAATTAGTAATTTGTCATAATATACAGGGCTCGAAATTGCAACTCAGTGGTCGCCAATGCGACCAAAAATTGAGTACTAAATTTTCAAAATTGATTGCCAGCTGGCGACTCATGTTCTGTCCGATAACTAAAGAAAACCATGACACAACTTTGTTTTTAAATTTTTTGTTAGGAAAGCAATCGGATTGTGGTAATTAGTATACAACTCACCTTTCCATTCCCAGTAAAATAATGTCTGAATATTAGAAAAGAATAAAAAAAATTGAACGTATTTCAACACTATGTTTATGATACTATATTTACGGCGTGCAATATTGTTTCAGCAGCTTCTCCTGGTCAGAGACTGGTATGAACAGGGTGAGACGAAAATGAAAAGATGAGGTCGCCCTTCAGGCAAGCTATTACTTGAGATTACTAGCCCGAAGGTCTGAGGAGCTAGCCCGAAATTAAATTTATCATCAGAAAAGAGGACCAACGGTGCTTGCCCGTCGGGCAAGCTACGATAAGAAAACGCTAGCCCGACAAGTCATTCCACTAGCCCCGGGCTATCGGACAGCACTTTCGTCGCGCCCT
>JAHPZR010042750.1:27500-49350 GCA_019787425.1 Platygyra sinensis | reverse complement strand
TATGAAGGAAAGATGAAGAAGACTATTTTTCCCCAAAACTTCGTGTACATATGAAGGACAACAACAACTCGCCACATGGTAAGTTTCGTCGATTTTTATTTCCGTTTTCTAGAAAATTTTCAGACCTAAACTTCACCTCATACGTTCTCTATATTTACCCATGTTGTGTTACATGGCACATTAAGAGAGCCTGGATTACCTGTGCTCGTACGCGTCAGATTTGCCTTTCAAAAACTTTTGCAAACTGGCCAAACAATAAGAAACTATCAAGCAGGTTTTGGTTATGATACCGGAGTTAAGAGTTTTCTTACATAACTTTTCTCTACAGAACAAACGCAAAAGTTCAGGTTTGCAGCCAGTGCTAGCAGATGTTATTCATTCACTGCGCGAAATTAAAGAAATCTTCCATCCTGAAAAAGGCACCTTTTCCATTGACTCAGAGCATGAAAGTACATAGAAGAACCCTGGTTTTTCTTCCCTGCCTTATTCCCTGCCATCACTGTGAAATATACGCCGCGCAAGAGAATCTCGCAACTCTCACCATTTGATCACCCTAACGTGACAACATCCACGCGAGAACCCACGACACGTTCGTGAATCATTTCATGATCCAGCTTCTAACACTGGCTAGTTTTAAGGCCCAATTCATGCTAATGACATAGTGATGTTATCACAATGACATAAGAACGACTTTACGTCGTCGATGTTTGCATTATGTCGTTACGTCATTATGTTGTTATGTCGCTAGCATCAACTACTCCTAAGTAAACGCCATATTAGTTACATATACTGCACAAAACAACAAGTTTGAATGGTTTTATTGAATAAAATTCAGTCAAAATAAGTTTCAAATGCGCCCTAATAGACAAGGGCGATCTGCCAACCTACGACGTAACTTGCAATACAAAATTTGTAATTTAAAAATGTTTGAAATTATTGCTTAATATACAATAATGTCAAGATCGTGTGTGCAAATGCCTTAACCACTGATAGCTGAGTTTTCGGTCACGTGCTTGAGAACGAATAAATCTGGTGATAAAAATTATGACGAATAAAACCCTGTTGAAAATCAATTAACTTTTTACGGAGAACGTTCACCAGGTAAATTAACCTAGACTATAGCGAGAAAATGTATTCAACTCCTGTTGCAAACGATTTTGACAAATTGAAAAGTTATGCCGGTCTAGGTTTTCAACTATCGCAATCTGGTTCCATACTTGCTAACTAGATATAATTAACACATTAATGCCAGGTTTTCTAGTTATAATCTAGGCATTTTTTTAACTGTTCAAAACCGTGGTAAATGGACAATGGTGCCCTCATAAGTCTAATAATTTAACTCTGAGAAACTGTTAAATATTTTATTAAAGTGACCGAACACCAGGTTGGAGGCAACTATCTTTTCAAGGTCTTTTCTGGCGTTTAAAATTCAGCAGCGCCATCTTAGATTGGAATTCACGCCACGAGAAGACACTGGGTACGAGGTTTGACTTGCGCACTAATGCCGTTGACTTTTAAGAGGCGAACCTGCCGACTCAGTTGAAACTATGACAAAGTGTAAGTCGTGAAATTGAAGCCAGTAGAAGCATCTAATTGCCTCTTCATCGTTTCTCGATGCCAGAGGTAAATTATGCTTATTTGTACCTTTAAGCAAGTTTTGATCTAAAAGAACAAAGGAAGTCAATTCTTTGTTCTCTCAGATGCTATTATCTGCTGCTTAGAGCGGTTTTCAATTGAGTAAAATAAAATCAAAATAATTACTCTAGCCAACCATAAAGGACATAAACAATTCAGTTATCCAATCAAAACTCGAAAAAAACCCACGTGGTTGACGAGAAGCGCGGGAAAACGTGGGTGGACGAATTTTTGTTTCACTTCTGATTGGATAACAAAGTGGCGCGAGTTTTCTAAGCCAAAAACAATAACCTTTTAAATGTCAATTGCAAACCGCTCTATCACCACGTTAATTATAACAGTAAAAATAAAATCACAATAACTACGCTATTTCTTCTTCTTCATCATTGGGACTAATTTTATCGTACTTATTTCTGTTAAGTTTGCTCTGATATACATCCTTAATGACATAGCCATACTTTTTCAGCCAATCTGAATATTATTCGCTTTGCTTTTTAAACTTTTGCTAGGTCATACTTGAGTTTATTTTTCTATAGCGCACGGTTACTCTAAGCTAATCATTATTTTGGTAAGGAGGCCAAAATTGACTAGTACAATTTTAGATTATCTCACAGTCAGTCTCCCGAATTTGTTTTATTGGGATAATTTACACTACAATATTAATAACTGGGTTTTCGCTTTTGCAATAAAAACCGAACTTTACCTCTCTGAGTAAGTTTTAAGCAGGAAGGCTGACTAGAAGTTAAAAAGTCGCTGTAAAGTTTTCTCTATTTCAACTCTTTGAAAGGGGAACTATTTTTTTGCAATATCAGCACATTTAAAGTGAAATCAAAATATTATACAAAAATATGACACAAAATTAAGCCAAGCATAATCTATGAAAATTAATCTTAGCATTGTCTGTTTTGTTTCGTTATGACCGCTGACATTAAATAGATTATAGAATACAAATATTCCATGATTGTCTTTGGTAATTCACACTCTTGATAAGAATCTAATTCTCTTAACGAGCCAGTTAAACATGCTTGTGTTTAAAAACATTGTGCCCTGCCCCCAAAAAACCTCTAGCTTATAAATAAAGCATAAAAAAGTATTAATTTACATCAATTCAAATAACTAAACAAATTGTTTTAAAGGAACCTCCACTCCTAAAGCAAACGGACGTTTAATTGTACGAAACACTGCGTTACTTCGAATTTCGGTTGGAAACCCAGCGATGAGGTATCGGTGTCAGACAAAACAGGGTTTGCCTATCACCTATATTTGCTTTTAAATTTCCCATGCGCCGCCATCTTGGATTACATGTCGTCACATGGTTGCCTAATTATTTCACACAAAAGATGCTCTGCTTCCTAACAATACCGACAACCACATGACGTCACAAAATCCAAAATGGCGGTGCACGGGAAATTTAAAAGCGAAAATAGGCGATAACCTTAACTCAATTTTTGTTACTCTTGAATGTTATTTTCACCTTGTCCAGTAAAATTTGAGATTTAGTAATTACTTCAAACAATTCAAAGCCAATTCGTTGTAAGAGTGGAGGTTCCCTTTAAGCTCCTGTAAAATAACCAAATAAATCCATTCAACGATCTGCCTTAGTGCTTTACATTTGAGAATTTATACTTTTAAATTTTGACATACAATATTACATAATAACGTTGGCAGTGATAATGAAGATTAGAATCGAGAGACTGAGTCCAAGATCTTATGTTTTTTTAAAAAACATTGAAAAGACCTTATGCAAAAATGGCTGCTTTTAAACTTTCTTTTGTTCGTATTCAAAAAAACCTCACTAACCTCATTCGGGATAAATGTCTTTACAATTTTTGTCTCAAAAACGAGGCTAGTGAGGCTAATTTAAATACGAACAAAAGAATAATATGAAGGCAGCCATTTTTGCATAGGGTCTACAGGTCGTTTATTCACTACAGGTTTTCAGTATACTAATAAACGGTACCCTAAGAAATTGTTTCCATCTCAAAGAGAGTTACATGACAAAATATTAATTAATTTTTGGTGTGATGTTATTGCTTTGCAGCATAAAAGGAGTAGTTTCATGGTTCGAGGCATGTGCAAGCTATACAAAGTATCTTTTTCGCTTTCGTTCTGAACCTCATGTAATTCTGCCACCGCCGACCGTAATTTCTGCAAGTAGATTCCTGATGCCAAATTTGCGGAAGATGTTAACGGGTCAATAAAGAAAATGTGTAATTAAGTGTTGAACATCACGCAATTAATTTGTTTTTGGTTGAGTTTTACTACGGTTTGCGATTGGCTGGATAGTCTAATTAGAAGTAATTGGTTTGCGACCTGATGTTTTTAGTTCAGCTTCCTGATGTTTTTAGCTTTTCAGTTATTTCAGGAAGCTGATAACCCCTTAAACTAATCAAAATCATCTTTTCAATGTATTATAACTTCTAAATGGGTTATAAAGTGTGTGTTGTTGCGAAATTGAATTGAAAACAGCTCAATTCCACCCAAACTCGTGTTTATTCTGGACACAGCTGTGAGCCTCGAACCTTATTGCTTCGTAATTTAACAATAGAAACGAAGACGTTACAGCTTGCGCATGCGTCGAGCTATGAAACTATCTCTTTATCTCGATCTACTCTACTTAAGTGAGGGGGCGCGCCATGCTTATTAGTAAGCACTGCCTAAGGCACCCTTTTGGTTATCTGAATACCGCACAGTCTGGAATTTTAACTTACAAATTTTCAGACATAGAATTAGACGAGTTTTAGCCTGGCTGTGCAGTACTGAGTAACTAAGAGACGATTATTTGTGAAACCAGAAGACCATGCAATAATTTATTGGACTTCTGAATGAGACTATCTGTGACACGAGAAACAGGTGTTACAAGTTAATTCACTAACTTCACCTCAGCTCACGTGTGACGAATACATACATTAATATTAAAATTTGCGCTGTGCATCTATAATAAATTTACCTTCTTTATTCCACGGCGATTATTGACCCCATTTAGCCAAATTGATTTCAGTTTTATATTCACTATTAACATCTTGGCCAGTAAGACAAGACGGACAAGTCCGCCAGCGCTGTTTGGAACCTCTCTCCTGTATAACAATCGGCACGCTTAGTCTCCGAGCGTGGGCAACATGTGTTGTGTTCAGTGACTATCAGTCTACGCTCCGTTCATTTTCGCGTAGTTCTGCAGAATTTCGCTTTATCATACAGGGTTGCCTTTCACCCACAAATGAATATCATCATTATTGTTCAGGCTTACTGTTAACCCTTTTCTGGCTTTCGCCCGAGAGGCAAGTTCCTTAGACGGGCGTCAACGGTTGTGACGCTTGAGTTTGTGCTCCGAGCAATGTCGTGCTCCACTGAAGCAAACTCATTCCAGCACATCGGTAAAGAAGACCACGGAAATAAGGCCGGATAACAGAAGTCACCTTGTTCCTTCGGGTTACTGCGATATGCGCAGGGCTAACGAACCTATGATGTAAAAACAGTCTTTTCATAGGAAATACCAATTGAGGTTCCTGTGTCCACAACTAGCTTGAAAGGTCTTTCAAAAGTTTGGTCTATGCGTTCAAATTCACTAGCTTGTCATCATCATCCGAACTTCAACAATAGCGTGAAGATAAATTCAGAATTTGAAAGACTGATGACCATCATTTGATACCTAGACTGCGCTGACTTCAGTTTCATTCACTTGTGTTAATACTCGCAGTTTTAATTTGTTAATTCACGGGCTTCTTTTCTTGCGTGAGATAATCTGGATGAACCTTGCTAGAGTTTGTACTCAAGGATTTTTATAACTCACAATAAAATTGAGACATATTTAACGTGCTAATGCGTTCCTTATTTGGAGCTACGTATTTCCCTCCATTATCACATGAAGAGGTCGTGACGTCACTAACCGGTCCATAGTTGGTTCGAGAAAATTTCGCAGTCGAAATTTCGCCGATTTTGCAGTTCTTTCCCAATTTTTATTTGCTGCACTTTCGCTGTGTAAGTGTCATTGTCCTCCATTTGGCGAGGAGACCTTCAATCCCGATTTCTTGCTGGAATAGAATTGAATCTCTTTAGCTTGCGTGTATTAAAATTGATTATTTATGTCGCTGAATAAATGTCATTTCGTATAACCAAAATGTGCAACTTCAAGTGACTTCACGTACAACCTGTAACAGCCATATGTTAAACTGTTGTATGAGTTTTATCAGAAGAGTTTTCCTCTCGAGAGCTGTCCTGTCATGTAAAGAACGTTTTGACCCGTAAAGCAATCTGTAGTTGCTTCTTAATATCACTAATTTCATTTCGAGGCGAAGCGGAGTTTGAAATTCAGCGGGATACTCTACCAGAGAAAACACTTTTCACAACACACCTTGCATATGCTATTGAAATGACAAGAGAATGGTCTATAGTTCTATTAACAAAATTAATGTTGAAATGAGATTCGCTCCGTAATTTTAACTTTAATCCATCTTTTTCGAGAAAAAAGAAGGTTATCATTAAAAGCAATGCTGCGAATAGGATTCCTTTCAAACTCCGACGCAGATGCAAGATTTAATTTGTGAAAAAAATCTGTGGAAGGATCCACTGCGATTGCTAAGAGGAAAGGTTAAGCTTGTTTTATTAATCAGCTGTTGTTTTTTCGTGGCAGATGTTATTTCGACTCAAAGCTTGCCTTTCCGACAGCTTTGCGTAGCAAAATTTCTTTGGGAGATAAAGCATAAATATTTTTAAGTTTTAGATTTTTCCTGAAAGCCAACTTCTACTTCAATGCTTACGATGAAGCAATAAAAGAACTGAAAAACTTATTGGTAAATGTTAGTATCGAACAAATATTATTAAATCAGTTTTCTTAAAATTAGTCAGACGAGAACACACATTTGTACTTCAGTTCAGAAATATTTTATTTTGTGATTTCCTACAGAATTACAATGTCGACCGACGGTATTATGCGTTATTTTTTGTAGTTTAAACTTGAATGAAATAGATTACACTCTTGAACTGTTGAGATCTTATCGCTAATATTTGAATGGCTTACGGACTCCGGTGATAATTTCAGTGAGTATTGAGGGATATTATTTATGATTTTAAACTCAGAATATACCTTAGTTTGAGAATCAGGATTTCTTTCGCAACATTCACTTGAATTCGGTACCTTTTGATCCAACAAAAGGGTAAGAATTTTTCTTCTTGGCATACAATCCGCCATTTTGAAAACCGCATAAACGTGGCGGGAAGAACGTTTCATTATATTAGGCAACCATTTTGAACGATAATCAAATATGGCGCCGGGAATTTTTAAATTTCCAGTATCTTTGAGTAAGCGCCCACATAAAATACATTCATCCCTCAGTGATATCGTTTTCCAGGTACCTAAGTTAACAGAATTTAAAATTTTCACAATTTCATTTTTGTTGAAGTCATTTTCGTACATATTTCGTCCCAGTTGTTTCGGCTACGTTGACACCGTCAACGTTGCGGGTAATTGAATCTGATTCATTAGTCTATTTAACAATTATCCTGCGAAATCGCGCGGAATATCGTCTGATACTTAGCCGACGAGGCCGTAGGCCTCGTCGGCTAAAATCAGACGATATTCCGCGAGATTGAGCAGGATGATTGTTTTATTATTCAACAAATTGATAACAAAATTGATTTCCAAGTTCGTAACATTTTTAAATCTTTCTGTCGACATTTTTTCACTTCACTTTTTCTTCCCACGTACGAAGCTACGTATATCGCCGGATATCTGCTACCTACGGATGACAGATATCGAGAGCATCATGACCATATTTGGATAGTGTTACAATTTGTTGAATAATAAATCACTATATACCTACCCGACGGTACATTCAGTATATCCGGAAATAGGTTCAACTGGTTAAATTTTAGAACTTCACAATCTTAGGAATGAGACCTTAACTTAAGGAAATTTCCTTTTCATGAATCTGTAATTTTTTTCGCAGAGTTTGACAGCGGTATACTTTGACCGCGAATTTTAGAAAGTGCTCGTATGTATATTGAAACTTTTAAACCGCAGTTGTTCGATTCTCGTTTAGCTTCTCTCCACAATTATTCCTTGTGATTAAAATTATTTTCATGATAAGATTTGAGATCGCATAACCTGACTTGAGCGATATGGGCACGAGATACTGGTCAGCGGATACCTCATTTTGACAAGTGTCAATTGTCATGTCTCTGTCAACCGACAAAAAAGTTGTACACTGCAACATTTTAAGGGTAATTTCATAACTTTGAGGATCACTTTTGAGCAGAGGTCTTAGCGAGGGGAGTTCGCAATACGGCAACCGAACTAAAGGCGGTCCCCTGTCGGGCGGGGCCCGAGGGCATCTGATCTAATAATACATTAGGGTAGCACGGACTAGGTACAGAAACTAATAAACTTGTGACATCCTCTCCCTGAATTTTTTTCCAAAAGGCATTCTGAAGCCAAGTAAGCGAGTTAAAATGTCTCATTTTTTTGTAATTTAGGGGGTTTGACCGAACCCTTCCGAACCCCCTCTATAGATCCGCCCCAGCTACTAGGCGACAGAACAAACGCTAAACTATAGGTTTGAAAACGACACTTGTTATTCAACGATTTTTTCCATTGAAGTTTTAGGTGAGACCCCCACACATTTCTATTCTATGTAGATGTTACCATGTGACCTAGTTTGACCAATGGGGCGAAAGGAAGTTCTAGGTAAAATATGTGAGATCACGTGTTCATTGCTAACGAGAAACTGCGAGAAACCGCATACAATACACGCTGTCAACGTAGGATCTATAAGAGATCGAATCAGCCAAAAAATGACAAACAAAAAAGGAAAGACAAACAATAAACTGCAAAGTTGATACCGCGAGAAATACATTTTGAGACGCCAAACATGACAAGAACCGATAAAGCAGGATCGCAACAGTGGACAGCCGTTTCTTCCTAAACTTATTCCTAACGAAGGCTGGACAGAAAAATCCTGGAGTGGATTCAATTGTCGGTTAAAATAAATATGAAATAATGACAGCTAGCCAAAAAAATTTATTCTTCTTTATTATTTCACTCGCAGGGGTGCTAACAATTGCTCTACCTGTTCCTGTCATTGTATCCAACTTCGAGAATTTCTACAACAAGGAGATGAACCGACGAAAAGAAGAAGAATTGAAAAAAGCTGAAGAAGCTCGAGAGAGAGAAGAACAGAAGACTGGAACAAACAACTCTAAGAACCACATGGAGCTCGATAGCATGGACGGAAAAACTCCCAAATCACCTCGAGGAGTTTTGGTTTGTGGATTAAAAAATGGAGAGGAAAACTCTTCTGATAAAACTCATACAACAGTTTAACATATGGCTGTTACAGGTTGTACGTGAAGTCACTTGAAGTTGCACATTTTGGTTATACGAAATGACATTTATTCAGCGACATAAATAATCAATTTTAATACACGCAAGCTAAAGAGATTCAATTCTATTCCAGCAAGAAATCGGGATTGAAGGTCTCCTCGCCAAATGGAGGACAATGACACTTACACAGCGAAAGTGCAGCAAATAAAAATTGGGAAAGAACTGCAAAATCGGCGAAATTTCGACTGCGAAATTTTCTCGAACCAACTATGGACCGGTTAGTGACGTCACGACCTCTTCATGTGATAATGGAGGGAAATACGTAGCTCCAAATAAGGAACGCATTAGCACGTTAAATATGTCTCAATTTTATTGTGAGTTATAAAAATCCTTGAGTACAAACTCTAGCAAGGTTCATCCAGATTATCTCACGCAAGAAAAGAAGCCCGTGAATTAACAAATTAAAACTGCGAGTATTAACACAAGTGAATGAAACTGAAGTCAGCGCAGTCTAGGTATCAAATGATGGTCATCAGTCTTTCAAATTCTGAATTTATCTTCACGCTATTGTTGAAGTTCGGATGATGATGACAAGCTAGTGAATTTGAACGCATAGACCAAACTTTTGAAAGACCTTTCAAGCTAGTTGTGGACACAGGAACCTCAATTGGTATTTCCTATGAAAAGACTGTTTTTACATCATAGGTTCGTTAGCCCTGCGCATATCGCAGTAACCCGAAGGAACAAGGTGACTTCTGTTATCCGGCCTTATTTCCGTGGTCTTCTTTACCGATGTGCTGGAATGAGTTTGCTTCAGTGGAGCACGACATTGCTCGGAGCACAAACTCAAGCGTCACAACCGTTGACGCCCGTCTAAGGAACTTGCCTCTCGGGCGAAAGCCAGAAAAGGGTTAACAGTAAGCCTGAACAATAATGATGATATTCATTTGTGGGTGAAAGGCAACCCTGTATGATAAAGCGAAATTCTGCAGAACTACGCGAAAATGAACGGAGCGTAGACTGATAGTCACTGAACACAACACATGTTGCCCACGCTCGGAGACTAAGCGTGCCGATTGTTATACAGGAGAGAGGTTCCAAACAGCGCTGGCGGACTTGTCCGTCTTGTCTTACTGGCCAAGATGTTAATAGTGAATATAAAACTGAAATCAATTTGGCTAAATGGGGTCAATAATCGCCGTGGAATAAAGAAGGTAAATTTATTATAGATGCACAGCGCAAATTTTAATATTAATGTATGTATTCGTCACACGTGAGCTGAGGTGAAGTTAGTGAATTAACTTGTAACACCTGTTTCTCGTGTCACAGATAGTCTCATTCAGAAGTCCAATAAATTATTGCATGGTCTTCTGGTTTCACAAATAATCGTCTCTTAGTTACTCAGTACTGCACAGCCAGGCTAAAACTCGTCTAATTCTATGTCTGAAAATTTGTAAGTTAAAATTCCAGACTGTGCGGTATTCAGATAACCAAAAGGGTGCCTTAGGCAGTGCTTACTAATAAGCATGGCGCGCCCCCTCACTTAAGTAGAGTAGATCGAGATAAAGAGATAGTTTCATAGCTCGACGCATGCGCAAGCTGTAACGTCTTCGTTTCTATTGTTAAATTACGAAGCAATAAGGTTCGAGGCTCACAGCTGTGTCCAGAATAAACACGAGTTTGGGTGGAATTGAGCTGTTTTCAATTCAATTTCGCAACAACACACACTTTATAACCCATTTAGAAGTTATAATACATTGAAAAGATGATTTTGATTAGTTTAAGGGGTTATCAGCTTCCTGAAATAACTGAAAAGCTAAAAACATCAGGAAGCTGAACTAAAAACATCAGGTCGCAAACCAATTACTTCTAATTAGACTATCCAGCCAATCGCAAACCGTAGTAAAACTCAACCAAAAACAAATTAATTGCGTGATGTTCAACACTTAATTACACATTTTCTTTATTGACCCGTTAACATCTTCCGCAAATTTGGCATCAGGAATCTACTTGCAGAAATTACGGTCGGCGGTGGCAGAATTACATGAGGTTCAGAACGAAAGCGAAAAAGATACTTTGTATAGCTTGCACATGCCTCGAACCATGAAACTACTCCTTTTATGCTGCAAAGCAATAACATCACACCAAAAATTAATTAATATTTTGTCATGTAACTCTCTTTGAGATGGAAACAATTTCTTAGGGTACCGTTTATTAGTATACTGAAAACCTGTAGTGAATAAACGACCTGTAGACCCTATGCAAAAATGGCTGCCTTCATATTATTCTTTTGTTCGTATTTAAATTAGCCTCACTAGCCTCGTTTTTGAGACAAAAATTGTAAAGACATTTATCCCGAATGAGGTTAGTGAGGTTTTTTTGAATACGAACAAAAGAAAGTTTAAAAGCAGCCATTTTTGCATAAGGTCTTTTCAATGTTTTTTAAAAAAACATAAGATCTTGGACTCAGTCTCTCGATTCTAATCTTCATTATCACTGCCAACGTTATTATGTAATATTGTATGTCAAAATTTAAAAGTATAAATTCTCAAATGTAAAGCACTAAGGCAGATCGTTGAATGGATTTATTTGGTTATTTTACAGGAGCTTAAAGGGAACCTCCACTCTTACAACGAATTGGCTTTGAATTGTTTGAAGTAATTACTAAATCTCAAATTTTACTGGACAAGGTGAAAATAACATTCAAGAGTAACAAAAATTGAGTTAAGGTTATCGCCTATTTTCGCTTTTAAATTTCCCGTGCACCGCCATTTTGGATTTTGTGACGTCATGTGGTTGTCGGTATTGTTAGGAAGCAGAGCATCTTTTGTGTGAAATAATTAGGCAACCATGTGACGACATGTAATCCAAGATGGCGGCGCATGGGAAATTTAAAAGCAAATATAGGTGATAGGCAAACCCTGTTTTGTCTGACACCGATACCTCATCGCTGGGTTTCCAACCGAAATTCGAAGTAACGCAGTGTTTCGTACAATTAAACGTCCGTTTGCTTTAGGAGTGGAGGTTCCTTTAAAACAATTTGTTTAGTTATTTGAATTGATGTAAATTAATACTTTTTTATGCTTTATTTATAAGCTAGAGGTTTTTTGGGGGCAGGGCACAATGTTTTTAAACACAAGCATGTTTAACTGGCTCGTTAAGAGAATTAGATTCTTATCAAGAGTGTGAATTACCAAAGACAATCATGGAATATTTGTATTCTATAATCTATTTAATGTCAGCGGTCATAACGAAACAAAACAGACAATGCTAAGATTAATTTTCATAGATTATGCTTGGCTTAATTTTGTGTCATATTTTTGTATAATATTTTGATTTCACTTTAAATGTGCTGATATTGCAAAAAAATAGTTCCCCTTTCAAAGAGTTGAAATAGAGAAAACTTTACAGCGACTTTTTAACTTCTAGTCAGCCTTCCTGCTTAAAACTTACTCAGAGAGGTAAAGTTCGGTTTTTATTGCAAAAGCGAAAACCCAGTTATTAATATTGTAGTGTAAATTATCCCAATAAAACAAATTCGGGAGACTGACTGTGAGATAATCTAAAATTGTACTAGTCAATTTTGGCCTCCTTACCAAAATAATGATTAGCTTAGAGTAACCGTGCGCTATAGAAAAATAAACTCAAGTATGACCTAGCAAAAGTTTAAAAAGCAAAGCGAATAATATTCAGATTGGCTGAAAAAGTATGGCTATGTCATTAAGGATGTATATCAGAGCAAACTTAACAGAAATAAGTACGATAAAATTAGTCCCAATGATGAAGAAGAAGAAATAGCGTAGTTATTGTGATTTTATTTTTACTGTTATAATTAACGTGGTGATAGAGCGGTTTGCAATTGACATTTAAAAGGTTATTGTTTTTGGCTTAGAAAACTCGCGCCACTTTGTTATCCAATCAGAAGTGAAACAAAAATTCGTCCACCCACGTTTTCCCGCGCTTCTCGTCAACCACGTGGGTTTTTTTCGAGTTTTGATTGGATAACTGAATTGTTTATGTCCTTTATGGTTGGCTAGAGTAATTATTTTGATTTTATTTTACTCAATTGAAAACCGCTCTAAGCAGCAGATAATAGCATCTGAGAGAACAAAGAATTGACTTCCTTTGTTCTTTTAGATCAAAACTTGCTTAAAGGTACAAATAAGCATAATTTACCTCTGGCATCGAGAAACGATGAAGAGGCAATTAGATGCTTCTACTGGCTTCAATTTCACGACTTACACTTTGTCATAGTTTCAACTGAGTCGGCAGGTTCGCCTCTTAAAAGTCAACGGCATTAGTGCGCAAGTCAAACCTCGTACCCAGTGTCTTCTCGTGGCGTGAATTCCAATCTAAGATGGCGCTGCTGAATTTTAAACGCCAGAAAAGACCTTGAAAAGATAGTTGCCTCCAACCTGGTGTTCGGTCACTTTAATAAAATATTTAACAGTTTCTCAGAGTTAAATTATTAGACTTATGAGGGCACCATTGTCCATTTACCACGGTTTTGAACAGTTAAAAAAATGCCTAGATTATAACTAGAAAACCTGGCATTAATGTGTTAATTATATCTAGTTAGCAAGTATGGAACCAGATTGCGATAGTTGAAAACCTAGACCGGCATAACTTTTCAATTTGTCAAAATCGTTTGCAACAGGAGTTGAATACATTTTCTCGCTATAGTCTAGGTTAATTTACCTGGTGAACGTTCTCCGTAAAAAGTTAATTGATTTTCAACAGGGTTTTATTCGTCATAATTTTTATCACCAGATTTATTCGTTCTCAAGCACGTGACCGAAAACTCAGCTATCAGTGGTTAAGGCATTTGCACACACGATCTTGACATTATTGTATATTAAGCAATAATTTCAAACATTTTTAAATTACAAATTTTGTATTGCAAGTTACGTCGTAGGTTGGCAGATCGCCCTTGTCTATTAGGGCGCATTTGAAACTTATTTTGACTGAATTTTATTCAATAAAACCATTCAAACTTGTTGTTTTGTGCAGTATATGTAACTAATATGGCGTTTACTTAGGAGTAGTTGATGCTAGCGACATAACAACATAATGACGTAACGACATAATGCAAACATCGACGACGTAAAGTCGTTCTTATGTCATTGTGATAACATCACTATGTCATTAGCATGAATTGGGCCTTAAAACTAGCCAGTGTTAGAAGCTGGATCATGAAATGATTCACGAACGTGTCGTGGGTTCTCGCGTGGATGTTGTCACGTTAGGGTGATCAAATGGTGAGAGTTGCGAGATTCTCTTGCGCGGCGTATATTTCACAGTGATGGCAGGGAATAAGGCAGGGAAGAAAAACCAGGGTTCTTCTATGTACTTTCATGCTCTGAGTCAATGGAAAAGGTGCCTTTTTCAGGATGGAAGATTTCTTTAATTTCGCGCAGTGAATGAATAACATCTGCTAGCACTGGCTGCAAACCTGAACTTTTGCGTTTGTTCTGTAGAGAAAAGTTATGTAAGAAAACTCTTAACTCCGGTATCATAACCAAAACCTGCTTGATAGTTTCTTATTGTTTGGCCAGTTTGCAAAAGTTTTTGAAAGGCAAATCTGACGCGTACGAGCACAGGTAATCCAGGCTCTCTTAATGTGCCATGTAACACAACATGGGTAAATATAGAGAACGTATGAGGTGAAGTTTAGGTCTGAAAATTTTCTAGAAAACGGAAATAAAAATCGACGAAACTTACCATGTGGCGAGTTGTTGTTGTCCTTCATATGTACACGAAGTTTTGGGGAAAAATAGTCTTCTTCATCTTTCCTTCATAGTAACGTGGCGACTAGTCCAGTCCCTGAACTCTCCTTTCTTCCCGACCCATATAGGGGCTGAATCCGGGCGGGCGAAAGAAGAGTCCAGCATAACTTGCATGCGCATGCTCAGAACGAACCAATCAAAAATTACTAGGTCTCAACCACGCTGCTCGCGTCAATGTGTCGCGCAATGCTTTTTTCAGCTCGCGCTCTGAAAGAAAACATTTTCTTTGACGTTGATATTGTCGTAAAAAATATAAAAACCTAAAAACCGAAATATGGTTTATCGTGGTCTATACTCTTATCGACAACGAGTACGCGTCCTCTTTTCCCAAACATTTTTTTCGTATTGTTTCTGTATGTTGAGCGATTTTGCAAAAGTTTTTGAAAGGAAAGTCTGACGCGTACAAGTAGCTCATTTGCATAATGCAGCGCGTGCACTTTCAAGTTTTCAATTGCCAACAAATCTTGGCAAAGATTTCCTTAGTTATCTTTGATATTGTGATAAAAAACAAATCGATTGTGGTTTAGCGTGGCACTGGTGCATGAAATTCCACACATTTGGGATTAATTGACATGTTTTTAATCAATCTGAATGCAGAAATTGTTGTTTGTATATTATCATTCAGAAACTCGCGCCACAAGCCAAATCTGGGAAATACTTCCAAATATGGTTTTTCCCCCGATTTGGGGGGAAAAAATGGCGGCGTTCTGAGCATGCGCATGCAAGTTATGCTGGACTCTTCTTTCGCCCGCCCGGGTTCAGCCCCTAAATGGGGCGGGAAGAAAGGAGAGTTCAGGGACTGGACTACGTGGCGACTGGATTCGATTTTCGCGAAAAAAAATCGTACTGGTTTTGGGTCGATCGGAGTCCAACTTTGCCTATGAAGGAAAGGTGGAGAAGACTTGGCTGTTTTTCTTTAAAACTTCGTGTACGTATTAATGACAACAACAACTCGCCAAATGGTAAGTTTCACTGATTTTTATTTCCATTTTCTAGCAAATTCAGACCTGAACGTCGCCTCAAACGTTCTCTTTATTTACCCATGTTATGTTACGTGACACACACACAGTGAGCCTGGGTTATCTGTGGGCAAATATATCAAAATTCAAGTGAAGAATGATCATCGCAGTTAATTTTCCAATTTAAGCAACTGGAAAGAAGAAGCCTGAAAAATATCAGGGCTTCAACGGGATTCGAACCCGTGACCTCCGCGATACCGGTGCGATGCTCTACCAACTGAGCTATGACGCCACACATTGGGAGCGAGGTTATTATTCATATCACCCGTGAGGAATGAAATGATGTGAAGTATATGAAATAATTCATATTTGACCTGCGGTTATAGATGCGGTTATAGATGCAAGTGAAGAATGATTTGGTCAGTGACGGAGATCGCGATCTCCGTCACTGACCAAAAGGATCGCGGCTTCTGGGGACGAGAATGTGGTGGAACCGTCGGTGGTCGGTGGAACCAATATTCTCGTCCCTAGAGCCTACGATCCTTCTGGCCTGTGGTTGGGATCGAGAGCTCTGGTTTGGTCCAAAACCGGAAGTCCGCGATTCACGAACTTCCCGTCAAATCTAGCAAATCTGATTGGTTGAGAATGCGAAACGAATACTCTGCGCATGCTCAGAAAATCGGGTCCGACCAGAGCTCTCGATCCCAACCACAGGCCAAAAGGATCGTGGGCTCTGGGAACGAGAATGGTGGTGGACACACAGCGAGCACACAGCGGTCAAACGGGGCGCGCGTGCGCAGTTCCCCCCAAAAGTCTTAAATTTTTGAAAATTTTCGCTTTCAAGCCCAAAGTTTAGACAGTCGCTGAAAAGTTAAGCTTTAAACTTCGCATATGACCAGGACATTTAGTGATGGACATCCTAAAGTCCTCCCAGCTTGTAATTTTCTCTCACAGTACTATTTTTATAACATTTTCTTACAGAAGTCTTGCAGGTTTTCTCTTCAAACTCTTACGAAGTACCGGAAGTGGCGTTGGATTTTTGCGCTTGACCGCTGTGTGGGTGGTGGAACATACAACTGTTGCGCAGAACGTGTGCGCAGTAACAAAACTAGGCTCCGCAATGGCGGAAAGCATACCGAAAGAAACCGTCACTGAATTTCTGACAGCTGCACGACAAGGACACGAAGACGAACTCAGAAAACTGCTTAAAGAAGCCCCCAACCTTTTGAACTGTTGCAATGACCGAGGACAAACGGCCTTGATGTTCGCAAGTACATTGAATCGTGTGAAGTGCTGCGAGGTTTTGTTGGAGTCAAATGTAGATGTAAACAAACAAGATTGTGCGGGTAATACACCTCTGCACTTTGCTCGCGACATCACTGTAGCTCAAGGACTTGTTGAACGAGGAGCCAGTGTATCCTGGAAGAATGTTCTAGGTCGTTCGCCTTTACACGAAGCCTGCTTTTGGGGCGAAATGCAAGTATTTGAAGAACTGCTATCCAAGTTTTGTGGCAGAATATGCGAAGTAAAAGATAGAGAAGGAACAACGCTTCTTCATTTAGCAACTATTTCCAAGATAGAGGAAAGTAGGATTGACAAAATCAGATTGCTGCTGTCCCTTGGAGCAGACGTCAATGAAGTTAACTTATGTGGAAGGCCAGCGCTTGTCATGGCTTGCAAGAATAGTGATGAACGCGTGGCAAGATACCTTGTTAAAAATGGGGCAGACCCGAATCTGTCTGACTTCTTTGGCCATAATGCTCTACATTCCTGCTTCCTGGACTACCCGCTTGGACTGCTAGACTTCGGTGCCTTTAGGCCGAAAATTGGTTTACTGAAGTTATTAGCTCCTTTAATGGCAGATATAAATGTCGCCACCGCCACAGGAATGACGGCCTTACACCTTTCTGCCCAGAGAGTGAAAGCGGATGACATCCGCGTCATGCTTGAGGCTGGGGCAAATCCTCTAACTCGTGACAATCTTGGGAGGACACCTCTCCATTTCAGCATGTTCAACCCCTTCCCTGAAGTTTTCCATATACTGTTTGATTACTGTAAGAAAGGGTTAGATTCTCTTCCAACTGATGATCTTGGAAGATCTGTTCTTCATTATGCTGCTGCATGTGCCTCACCAGAAGTGTTTGATGCAAGTATCACATGCATAACTGAGTCCTTTCAACTAGCATCTGAGATAAATTTGCAAGATGACTATGGTAAGTCACCACTTTGTTATTTCTTCATGCATGGAAGAAGAGAGGAAGTTGTTCTTGAAAGCCTTCTACAAAATGGTGCTAAAGTCGATGACCTTCCAGCACTGACCGTGGCTACTTACTCAGCACAGCTGAAAAAGGCCTCAGAAGAAATTGGTGGTGTTGAAACACAATCTCAGTCCAGAAACGAAACTGATTTGAATTCTTCAGAAAGTTTATTGTCTAGTTGTCTTCAAGAAATCAATGTCACAGATTGTGAAAGTGTTGAGCCAGCAAGTCTACGACCTATTGCAGATAACAGAGAATTTCTTGAACAAGTGGCTTTGCTAACAAGTGAAAGCAAAGATCATAAAGACATCAGAGAACAAATGAATTTAACTTGTGAAACATTTATGACAGCCCTGAGTCAAGAGGTCGAGAAGCGAGATCCTCGTTTCACAATTGATGTTATTCCAAGTGGCAGCAGCTATGAAAACACAAAATTAACAACAGGCAATTCCATCTCGGATTTTGATTACATGACTAGTCTTACGTCCTTCAACAAAATAGTGACAGCTGTTGAATCAGTGAAATTTCCTACAGGTTACATAATGCTTCAGCTTGTTAAACATCCTGAGATTGCAACTGATTTAGATTTTAATGAGTTCTTTCATGATGGATATTTGATTGGACAAAAGGTTTCCGAACGTCTTTGTCAACTTATTCTTGAAGTGCTTAACGATTCTGCTGTTTGGAAGGAAAATGCCCATATGTATTTCCTTGATAAAAATCCAATCTGCACCTGGAGTGATGGAAGCCCAGCAATCAAGCTCAATCTCAGATGGGCAAGTGGTATGACCATGCCCTCCAAAAGCATATCCTTGGATGTAGTTCCATCTTTGCACATTCCTGGGTGGTGGCCTTCATTTGGTCGTCAGGTATCAGCTGTATTGAAACCTAACGTTAAAGCTGGATGTTATGTTGTTTTGAAACAGCCCGACGTTCCTTCCTATGGAGTGGCTAAATTTCGGAATCCGGAGTGTTTACTGAGAGTGTCATTTTCTCCAGCTGAATTTGAAATATTCAGAAATATGTCTGAGGATATGCGAAAGAGTTTCGTTGTTGCCAAAGCACTGTCAACAAGAGTGGTCAAAGTTCCGGGCAAACTAGTTGATATGCCCGTGAAAGGATTAAAAATTCAGACTAAATCTTTGATTTCTACATACTTGTTAAAGAATGCTTTGTTTCATACGTTGGAATGCTTCTTGGAAGGAAGCGCTCAAGATCAAGACCAACTGGAGTACCTGGTCTGTGGGGTTTTCAACAGGTTGTTTGAGTACACAAAACACAACCACTTTCCAGCCTTTTTTGTACCACAGCAAGATCTCATTCACACTCATAAAACAGACAATTTCTCAACGACTTTAAGATTTGTTGCCTCTCAAGCTCTGTACTACAGTGTAGACAAGAAAGGGAAGAAGCACAGTTTTGAGAAGATGAAGGTCATGCTCCCAGCTGAAGTAGAAAAAGTATATGAGGATCTGCACCGTGGTGACAAAGGCATAAGATATTTCCTACGGGGAAATGAAGGAAACTCCTGATGCACATTTCCATGGTTGCTATGAATGTTCATATTGTAGGAAGAATGAGTGAAAAACAAGGTGAAAATGTTGTGATGAATGAAGTAATGCAATGCTGTGTCATAATAATTACTGTTAGAGAGCTTAAGGACGTTCGCGGCCATTGCTACTGTGCATCTCTAGTGCGCACGCTATTCATTGGTCACGAGTGTGCACATCATTTTTCAAGCACGCGCACCGAGTCGAAAACTCAACAAAATATAGAGCTGATGACCTTTGCATTAACTTTGTGTGCGAATATTTTTGTTGGATGCTCGGTGACCCCCACTTTTTTTCGGCAGATCACTTCCTCTTCTGATTCTTTCCATTATACTAAAAAACAAAAAAAAACTGTACGTGGGAAGTTTTAATTGTTTCTCGTATACTATTCAAATAGGGTCAAATTGGTACATGGATACAGGTGTGCGTAACTTAGAAGCTTTATTTTTTAAGGCTAATTCTAGCTTATTTAATGACATGTCTTGTAGTTAAACACACATAACTTAGATATGATTCTTCAACTTAAATATATGCTGATGGCAATGAATCTGGCCAGAATCGCCTCAAATGACTAGAAATCCTAGAAATGCTATGGTCTGAGCTACGCCTTATCTTCAAAAAGAGTTCGGTGACCCCCGATTTTTTTAACCTTTTTAATCTAATCTTATCATTTTCTAACTGCAGTAAAAGTTTTAAAAAAATCTGTATGTGGGAAGCTTTTGGGCGCGACCATCCTTAACCCTTTCACCACCAATGGCCACTTACAGATTTTACTCTGTCTAATGCCAGACCATTATATTTTTACTTGTCAAAGGGAGACCCTTGGTGGTGAAAGGGTTAAAAACTATCTCCCTTTAACCCTTTCACCACCAATGGCCACTTAAAGATTTTACTCTGTCTAACGCCAGAAGATTTTACTCTGTCTAACGCCAGATGATTTTACTCGTCAAAGGGAGACCCTTGGTGGTGAAAGGGTTAAGTAACCAAGATCTTGGAAGCATCCACCTTCTTTTAAAAAAGACTGATATTATCCCTTTTCTTGTAATTTGCCTTATCTGTGTGAACTAACTAGGAGCTGAATTTGTAGACAAAGTATTCAAGTAAGGAAATAGTCTGTGGTAGAACTTTCTGACAACATCAGCAACTGACTTAAAAAACCAAGCTCCTAGACCATACATCTTTCTATGAAGCCTAGCTTTTGTCCTTTGGTGCATAATACCCCTTCTCCAGGACTGTTGCTATACCTGAACCTTTTCTGAAGTTCCTTATTGGTGTATTGTGCTACACAGCTTAAAGTGCCACAATGATCAAAAAATCATTTCCTTTTTTCCGTCAGATTTTGAAAGCGTGTTCGCTTAACTGGCAAAGTTTGCAGGTTTGAGTTTTATCCAAAGGCCATTACTTTACTTTGAGTTTAAGTTTTGGATTTCACGGTTCAAAACTGACCGATTAGACCTCAGAGGTTTGGATCTAAAAAAAAAAACATTATTTACTGATTAGCTTAAAATTTCAGTGTGTAAACGCAATTTATTATACATGCAAAACACAGGGTTAAAAAGTCTGAAAGCCCAAAACTCGTGTGCTGCATATTAATTCAGCCGCGTACACATGCATTGCATTCTTAAGCTAGTGAGTCGTTGACGTCATTTTCTCCTTCACCCAGCTCTTTCAAGATTTTATGGCGGACCAATAAGTAAGAAAATTCCAGTTAAAATAAACAGGTCTCTTTTTTTAAAATCAGAACTTAAAACTTGGGTCAGTTAGTGTTTAGTTAACATAGTTTTGAAATCCAAAGAAAAAAAGAAAAATTATTGGTTTTTTGGTTGTAGTGGCACTTTAAAAGTTTTACACATTAATGGCTTCCAGGCTTTTCTGGAGTAGCTTAGTGCTAACCCCTCCGCAATGTTGGAATTTCCAAAGTGCGCATGTTTTATCCTGAATGGAATGTTGAATTGAGATTAATATTAAATGAGAGCAGTGATGATGACTGTTAACTATTTTTGATTTGATCTTTTTAAGTAGCTGGCAGAAAAGTACCAATTTTGTTTGTCACCCGATTCACTGTCCTCATGGGAAACCAATCAAACTTGAGATACACCGGGTGATCCCAGGTACGACCTGCGCAAAAATGAAAGGTCTATCTGAACATCGTCTGAAATGATTTAATTGCCTTTTTTCCTCTTTCGTCGACGATGGGCTCATTATCAACTCAGTTGATAAAACCAAAATTATTCTGTAATACTCCCACCGACGCAGCACCATAGTTTCTTTAGAAACTTACCCCCTTTACTTGTTTATGCAAGAATCTGGATACCATTCTGGTGTAATAAGTAAAGATAAAGAC
>JAHPZR010042750.1:0-25000 GCA_019787425.1 Platygyra sinensis | reverse complement strand
GAAATGAAATGGACCAGTCCTTTCCACTAACGGTTTTCAAATGCTGTCAATTGGTACACATTCAGCCAGTCTCATTTTGTTAAATGAAAATTTGTACTGTTCATTTGGCGGAAAATTCTCGCTGGTTTTCCTATGCAAATGAAAGTGCTCCTGGTCGCTTCGTGGGGAAATGAATGCGTGACGAGCTCTATTAATAAAAAGCGTCTGCGTGGGAGGCTAGGTCACTTCTTGTGCACAGACTGATACCTGTCTAGCTAAGTTGGTCGCTTTTTTACACGAGGGGACTAGTCCCTGCGACTAGTCCATGCAACTAGTCCCCTGAAAAGTTTATACGAACAGTTCGCACAAAGCGTTTCGAGGAACAAGTCGCAGGGACTTGTCCCAAAAATTCAAACTGGTTTGAATTCGTGGGACCAGTCGCAGGGACCAAAGTTGGTCCTTGAGAGTAGGTTTTGAAGCAAAAATGACCAGTTCGCACGATGGGACTTGTCCTTGCGACTTGTCGGAGGGACTAGTCTCCTCGTGTGTGCCGACCTTTAAATCTTTTGGTCCTTTGAAATCATAAACGCAATAATTTACTTGAAGAGAAACTCTCATGTATACTACTGCGTGGAGGCTATATGGCCAGTGAAGCAGGCCAGTTGGCAGATAGTAAACTGAAATGAGAGGAAAACTTTAAATCACTTTTGTATACTGTCCAGCATGAGGACAGCATAATTGTATTATGCCACGTTGCTCATTCAGTCATCTAGTATGTCAACTCTTCCCCATTATCTGGGAGTCTCCCGTGCACAGACCGAATCTCCCGCTCTCCCGTATGAGTCACCGAATCTCCCGGATGAGACATATAGAAGCGCATAAAATGCATCTTTCTGACGTCATATTTTGGCCGATATTATAGGAATTTTGATATTTGATGAATTTTAAAGATTTGATCGGAAGATCTCTGCTTTGAACAACGTATTTTAGGGTCAGAAATGGTAAAACTGGCGATCTCCTGAATTTTGATTTGTTTATGTTGGCACCTCTAGCTAACTGTTCAGTGTGAATGATATGTCCTTCTGTCTTCCCTCTGTCAACGATCGCTAATTTTGTGGCGAATAAAGCTTTCGTTTAGTAACATACAGCAAGCCTGTTAAGAAGAAAAATTTTGGTAAAATAACCCACAAATAAATGATTGATTAAAATAATATTAATAACTACCAGCGAACAGACTGGAAGGGTCTGTCGACCGCGGCCGCTGAAAGGGGCTATGATCATGAGTGGGGAATTCCCCTGAGGTGTAGGGGGGACGGGGGTGGAATTTATTGGCCAGTTTCTCCTTGCCCCATCTAGAACTATAGAGTTTGACCACAGTCTGAATAACAACGCGCCTTTTTTTTTTAAATCGCCATTAGAAGCACTATGGCTTGTGTTTGTCTACGTAAACGTTCGTGGCGCCTAGTTTCTGTGAATACCGCGGCCGTGAATTAACGGCAATAATCTACACTACGAGTTGAAAAACACTTTTGTTTAAAATTTCTAGTCATGGCTTAAGTCAAATTTTCATTAACACAACAAGCAAGTTCGTGCGACTTTTTGTCACATTGTATTGTAGTGTCATGGCAAGCGATCGGTGAAGAAAAAGCTGGAAGATGAATAAATATTATTTATTCAATAGATGACCGTGACGTCACAACATGCGGGGTATCGCGTTATCACGCGTGAGGAAAACGAGAAATGCTATCACGCCTGGCCGCTTTCAAAAACGCGATGTAAGCGTCTAAACTGATTTCCATTGCCATTGAAATCGCCATTATGAAGATATTGAGCATCGGAAAGTCTTGTTCGCGGCTTAAGTGGGGAAAAAATTAAACTAGCAACAATGGGCTCTGGATCTCGAGCAATGCAGACAAGACTCATAGACTATCTCGTTGTTGTTGGTGTACGCAAGCCAACTCTCGATTCCACTGAGACGCCGGTGCTTTTGCGCCGCTTTCCGCAGAAAGACCACAAAGATTTCGCTCTACCAGGAGATGTGGTTTTCTTTTGCCAGCCTGAAGGATGCAGCACAGTGTCAAAGAAGTTTTCTCTCCGAGAAGCGAATTCGTTCGCGTTCACTTTGACTGAGAAAGACTCTGGCAAGGTTCGTTATGGGATTTGTGTCAATGTGTTTCGTCCCTGTTCAAATTTTGTGCACAAAGACCGAGGTGATGGCAAGGAAAATACGCTGACCATCCGGAAGAGATCTCGAAGTTTTCACAACAAACGGGATTTTTGTATGAGCTTGACATCCTTGTGCATCATATCGCATCATCCTTTCTTTCCGACCTTCAGGGAGTGCCTGTTTTTCCTTCGTAAAATGATCGACTCCAGAACGGGCATAGGTGGCAAAGGTCTGGATAAGAACGACAACATTGTACCAGGATTGCATAGCTGGTCTGTATTTACTTGCACAGAGGATCAGAAAACAAGCCATTTGGCTCGCGACATGGAGGAGGTAGAAACCTGGATTCAACGCCTGCTTCTCGCTCAGGCTCCCATGCCAGGCAGAACAAGAGTCGAACTTCATCTTCATTCGCCCGACTCTTATCCTCCTTTGACTTTTGCTATGCCGGAATTGAACCGATTTTCGCTGGTAGATTTTCCAATTCATATACCTTTGGAGCTTCTTGGCGTAGAAACATGCCTGAAGGTTTTAACGTGTATTTTGCTCGAACACAAGGTGAGTGTTGCGTTCATATCCAATCCAAAACAAACAGTGGTCGATCTTGCCAAGCAGGTGGAAATTGAAAATTTTAGAAGAGTAAAATCCGCACTTTCGGTCTGTGGTTTTACTGAAGTGAAGTGTATATTTGTAGGAAATAAATTTCAGCTAATTAGCAACAAGGGGAACTCGGGAGAGAAGGAACCACAATTTTAAAGCAGTAAACATTTTCGCAAGCTCGTGTCATCTCAGCAAGACTAATTTACTATGTCGTTAATTTGGTGGAAAAAGTGTGGCAGATTTTGATCTCTACGCCGTTAAATTTTTATGTTCTCATTTTGAATTTTAACTTACACAACTAAAAATACGAAAAGTAATAAACGAGAAAATATTCGGAATATTATAATGAACTTTCATTCACCTGTGCTGTCTTGAAACTTGAGTTTGATTTGTTGACAGTGCGCGGCTTAGAAGCCGTATTTGTTTACACTAAGAATTTGCTGATCTTGCCGAATTAAATGACCAGTGCCCGGTTTTTGTTTGCTTTTTGAGTAAACATTGGCTAGTATGACTTTACTGAAGGAAAAAAAAAATGAAAAATATATGACAAATGTACATACTTTTTTCAGACTCAAAATGGATTTAGAGATCAAACACATATTATGCACAGTCTGCGAATTTTAATAAATTGTTTGTACATTATTTTGCATTGAGGTTCTTTTGAATTGCTCAGAGATCGCATGTTTTACATGTACAAGGATACAATAGGATCTGTTCTGTCTGTAGCCGTACATTCCCTCATCAAAGGGTGACTTTGCAATAAAAATTTTACAGTCACCTATTGTAATTTAGTATCACCCAACTAGTGGTCTAATGCAAATCCTGCATTTTGATTGGCTACGCTACTAGTGGTCTAATGGTAATAGTCATCGAGTAGCGAAGTTCGCCGGTTTTTCTTTCGTTTTTTCCCCCAAATAAATATTTCTTCAACTTGCATTCGCTAACTTTATTACTGCCTTTTCTGTCCGACTAGTTGGGTGATACTAAAACAATTAGACCCTTCGCCCGAAAGGGCTACGGGTCTAATTGTTAAATATTCTCAGTGTAAAATTATAAAAAGACAATGCTTAAATGTAAACTGAAACATGTACATTGCTTGCTGTTTTTAACTTGTCCCCATATGATGAAGCGAGAGAGAGCCTTCACAATAAAATATCATTTTTTAAAATTATCTGAAAGTAACTAAACACTGTGAAAGATGCCATCTCATTGTGGCCTGATGCTGTGAAGTGTTTCATTTGGCTGTCAGCCAAGAAAAAAAAAACACTGATGTCAACCGTTTGACTGCCTGTGAGAGCTAACTCGCCTACAATGTCAACAAACTAAGAAATATACTACTTGTTTTGTACAGCGTGCTTATTACAATTGACAAACAAATTATCATGTGTTTTGTCATAGTACCAAGTGGAGGGCAATAACTAGGCAAGCAAATTTGGGTAGTAATTTCAAATTCCCAGAGCTTGCAATGCTATTATGATTTTAAATTAACTGTACAAGTTTATACCTGGTAATTATGAGGTTAGGATAAAAGACAGTGTTATGGTATACAAAAATGACAGAGGGAGAGGACATGAAAAATAAAACCCATGGATTTGAGTATGTACATATTGGTTATTGACCAAGTGTGAGGTCAACATGGCTGGATAAAGACTGAGACAGTTGAGGTCGATTAACACATAAAAATGAATGAGACCAATATCCAGCCATCCAAACGGACCTACACTGTAGCTTGATAAATAATGGATTTATTGCATGGCTTTTGGGAAAATGTTTCTCGTGGGACACAGCAGGTAGTCCTGAGCAAGCAAGATATCTCCATCTTGCTTGCGCAGCCAATCACAGTACAGGATTTGGTTCATCTTATTAGCTCACAGAGCTATCCACATAAAAAATGTACATTACCGAGGCCAAAATTTGTGAAAATTTCAAAGATTTGGTAGAGAGTTTTACTTTTAAAACTGCGAGGCAAAATGGTTAGTATATTGGTTTACAGATGAAGAATTCCAGATCTCCTGCTGGATATTGCGCAAATCAGGAAAAAAAATGCGTCGCTTTTCTGCCGCTCGATCGCATGCTCTTTCATCTTTTCGCAGGCTCTGGGTCGCAGGCAATCTGGATTAAAGTCTCTCGGTTCGTAATACCATACCCTGTTTAGGACAGGTTCTAAGCTGTTTAGGACAGAGGCAAGTCGAATTGTATACCCTGTTTAGGACGGCGAGGCCAAAAAACCATACCCCATCCAGCGGCACGTCCCCGTATAGCCCAAATAAGGGAGTACCCCCCTGGGGAACTTACCAGTAGTTTATAGAATTTATCCATAAAGAAATAAGCTTGTTACAGGTATGGAGATCAAGGCTACGAGTGAATCAAAACTTTATGACAGCCCTGAGTGTTCCACTGCTTGTCACTCTTTGCTGTAGAAGCCAAAACAAGCTTTGGCTGTAGCCTAAGCCATTTAACATGACTTGGCGTTTGGACACCTGAAGGTTTTTTTTTCTTTTAATATTTCTACAGGTTGTAATTCAGTCCAGAGATTATAATGCCCTGACCATGAGTGTATTGGCCATTACATCTCTTCTGTACCCGCTGGAGTACATGTTTCCAATCATCCCTTTACTACCAACATGTATGACCAATGCAGAGCAACTGCTATTGGCTCCCACTCCATTTGTGATTGGTGTGCCTGCAAGCTTCTTTCGTTACAAGTCTGAGGGATTTCAGATGCCTGGAGATGTGTGGGTGGTCGATTTGGATTCTAACAAGGTGAGAGGCAAAGTGTGATTCGGTTCACCGGTAAGGCTGTGCTCTAGCAGTGCCTGGTCACCTCAGGCAACTGGCTTCTATCTTGAGGTGATCAGAAAAGCATTCCTAGTCCCCAGCTAGGCAACCTCCTTTTTGAGATTTACCTTAGAGATGAAAGCATTCTGACTCACAGTTATTTGCCTTTCCCTTTTTGATTGCTTGTGTTGTATTAAAGTTTGCAAGGCATTCAGAATGTTTAAATTCATTTGTGAAGTCAAAACATTGGTCACGAGTCCAATAGCTCAGTTCTTTGTGTATGTTTAACACTGACCAGCAGTGATACAGACAGCAGTTTCCTTGTATGCTTCCTGCACTGTATGGCATCAACAGGAAGTCTTAGATTTGTTCTTGTGGTGTGTATAATGTGCATGAAAAGTCCCTAATTGAAGGACGATGTGAACTAAATTATTAAAGGTATACAGGGAAAAGAGAGAAAAGGGCATATATCAACTATTTTAATACATAAAAGAGACATGCAACTTTTGTCTTTCATTGTGGACTGTTGACAAACAGTATTGCACAATAAATAACAAGTGAACCTTTTATCTTTGGCATCTGTAAATAGGATAAATGCCCTAGAAACAATGCAGGACATTTTTATTTGAGTTTCAATCCGTCATCATTTAGTAATAATTATAATTAATTTGTCAATTAATTAATTTTTGATTTATTTTGTTCGAGCCACCGGGTTTGACTTCTGGGGTCACCCTAGCCTACAAGGTTGGGTTCTGAAGGACTCCCTTTTTTTTCTTAGAGCACAGCCTTGACTGGGTACTTATTCCACACAAGGAGATGAAAATGGACTCTTCCCTTTTGTTGACTTCAGTTAAATTTGACCTCACTGTCAATTCTTTTGTTGTTTGTACAGATCACAGTTCCTTTGACAGCAGATGAGCTGCCTCCATTGCCTCAACCAGAAGGTGCAGTGCTGGTCAAGAATTTGAAATTGGTGAGATTCTAGTTTACATTTCTTGCGAATCATTAAGAGACAACATCATGTCATGCATACCACTGCTATCTATTTGTGTACCACCACTATCTGTATGTTAAGCAAATATAGCACAGAACAGTTCTGTTTAACTGAACCCTACCAGTACATAGTATTGAGGCGTCGTGGCCTCATGGTAAGTGTACTCACCTCCAAATCGAGCAGTCTGGGTTCGAACCCTGGCCAGGGACATTGTGTTGTGTTCTTGGGCAAGACATTTTACTCTCACAGTGCTTCCTCCACCCAGGTGTTTAAATAGATACTGGTGAATTCAATGCTGGGGGTAACCCTGTGATGAACTAGCATCCCATCCAGGGGGGAGTAGAAATATTCCTATTTACTTCATGAAACCTGCAGTAAGTGCCAGCCTGATAGGCCACCTGGCTTGTATGCAGACTTTACCTTTTTACATGTACACAACACTCACAGATGTCTTTCCATTGCAGGCCCTTCAAGCACTCAGTATGCCACCTCAGACTGTGACAAATCTAAATCACTCGGCTATCATGGGTGATCTTGATCCCTTGTCTCCTCCTGGTGTGAATGGTACCACAGCACCAGTGTATGGGAATGATGTGGATGCTGTCGACATTGCTGTGAGGGTTGCCATGGTGAATTTCTTTTCATCACCAAACATTCTTGGAGGTATCAAAGAACATACAAGAACTCTGAGGCTATACTCTCGCCCTGTTGTGGCACTCCAGAGGGGGCCATTCTTGAAGTCAAGACCAGAGCTATCTGAATTTGTTGTCAGGCTTTCAGAGAGTCAGGTAGGTAAAAGAGCAATGCTTTAATACTATAATTGAGTTTCATTTTTTATTTAATGAGATTATCAATAACCAGAGTTAGTTAGGAGATCTGCTGTTGGCCAGCGGATGATCATGCATAAATGTAGTTGTGCCTTTGCCTTTGAGGCCCTATGCGCAATCTTGGCGCCAGAGGAAATGTGAGGATTGAAAAACTAAAGATTTCCATATTTGATAATTTACATGTCCATGTAGTAATAAATGGTGTTTTCTCAGTCAGTAGAATATTATGGAGAGTGGCTGGTATATCCATCAAACACAGTCTTTTTGAAGATTTTCAAAGGTAACAAATTCTCTGTGTTGTTCAAGTTTTAATTCTTATGTTCTTATTTTCCTGGTAATTATTTACCAACTTGCATTCTTTTTTTGTAGGTATCTATGACCCTCAGGTGATTGGAGACAAAGCCAAATGGTTTGCTAATGACCTAGAGCCTGTTGTCTATCAGGTGTTTGACTCAAATTCAAAGATCTACATGGAACCTTGGATTGATGTTGACTATGAACCCAGTTTGATTTTTGATGAAGAAGAGGCCACTCCCAACAACGATGAAGATGACGACAGCAGCAGCTGTCACAGCTCTGTCAGTGACTTGGTACAAAGGATGATCAGTGGAGATATCAATGGGTCGTCACCAGGTGGTCTCCATGCACCTCCATTCACTCCTGTGAGGGCGTCATCTCCAATGCCAGATTTACAAGCATCCTTCGCTTTGCCAGGCACTCCAGTAGTGATGGGAAACATGCTTCTGGATAAGAAGAAGAAAGTGTCAACTGGTAGTACAAGGTAATAGCAACAACAACAACAACAACAACAACAACAACAACAACAACAGATTATTTTGTTACATAAAAATTATCCTTTATACAAGGCGATCCATGACAGCCAATGTTTTACAAAATAATTATTGTTATTTTAATTACGTGATTGAAGGTATAGATCTTTTTAACAATTCTAAATTAACAAAAACCAAATCTCAAGACCTGGTCACCAGACCAGAGTTTTGAAGAAGTGGCAAAGGGACCCCATGAAAACCACGGATGAAAAAAGTTTTGTGCTTCACTCCATTTAAAATAAGAAGAAAACCATCACCTTTGGACCAGAGACATGTCACCTGAGAACAACAGTAGCTTTAGAAGTCTGACTCATGCTGTTTGTAATGTATTGTTTTAGCTCTTCAGTTGTGACTTTTCTTGCATGCAAAGTAACGTGCGAAATCGTGTTCTTATGGGAGTTATCAATGAGTATGAGTTGGAGATCAAAATTTATGATCTGATGACCAAAATTTTCCCATTAGTTGCCAGCTGGCTCTCAAATGAAAAAGTCATTTTTGAGCCCTGTTCACTGAAGTTGATAGTGGTCTGTCATTACTTACTTACTGAGAGAAGTGACTTGGCCACTTTTGGCCAATATTGCATGTTGGAACATCCTTGCTTTTGTCATGTCACAACTGATCATCTCCACACCCTAATATCTTAAGAATGAGCTTGCCACTAACCACATGTCTCTCTGTGTGTTGTTTTCAGGACTGATCACTCTGATGCCACCACTGACTCAGCAGCTTGTTCCCTGAGCAGTGATTCGTGCTCTGTGCAAGATGACGACAGTGAAGATTTTATGTATTCGGTATCTAATCCTCCCACACCCAAGCAGACCAGGAAAAAAATGACTTCAGATGCAGAAAGTGAGAACACTTTTGTCTCTGGTACCTCCTCGCATTCCAGTTCTTCCACACATACCATGTCTTCAACAGATAAACAGAGTAGTATGTTCACTAACAGTACTGAAGCTGTGTTAGGTGAGGCCACATCTTCTTCAGCTTCCACCTCTCAAAAGTTCTTGCTCCAAATATCATTGTTATCAGTAATTTTCTCTATTATACATTGAATCTTTCCATCCAAGCCACTTCTTTTTAAGAGCCACTTAAATGTCGTTTGATAGTTCAAACACTGATAAAATTAAGTTTTTAAAGGCAGTAAAGTGTTGTTCCAGAAAGTATATATACCCCTCCCATGGAAGGTTTTTTAAATTGAACCTCCCCACCCCTCCGGAAATTCCATTTTAGTGTCATACTTTCATTAAAAAATATTGGGCTTTTCAAACCCCCCTCCCCTTTGGAATTTCCATTAACCTTCCATGGGGTGGGCATGGATATTTTCTGGAACTACACAATGGGCAATGCTTTCATAAAATCCAGTTGGTTTGTTGTCACCTTCACCTGTCCCCTGGCACCAAGATGCTGCACAGCGCCTCAGTTGGTTTGTTGTAAACTGGAATAAAGTTAAAAGTGTGTGTAACTTGTATCTCTCTTTTTACTGTCGTCATACATTTATTTTGTTGAAGTAGCGATCTATTGATATGGTATGAAGAATAAATTGGGAAAGTTTAGTGGCGGGGATCATGTCAGACTTAAACTGAAGTAACTCTATTTTTTTGTTATTCTTATAACATTGTGATAATGTTTTTTGTTATT
This sequence comes from Platygyra sinensis, assembly GCA_019787425.1. NCBI lineage: Eukaryota > Metazoa > Cnidaria > Anthozoa > Scleractinia > Merulinidae > Platygyra > Platygyra sinensis. The sequence continues at coordinate 15,187 of JAHPZR010042750.1, read as the reverse complement.
TTATTTGTACTAGTGTAATTGCAAATTATACATTTAGCATGGATAGAACTAAAACAACTGTAACTCTTTGTCTTATTTTATGACAACATTTTTAGGTTTGTGGAACAGTTTTAAAAAATCCACATTCAATGTAACCAAACCAGTACAGCAGGAAAATCCTGCAAAGTCCCCTGTCAATGGCTTTGCAAAGAAAATTCCTACAAGTCCCCCACCAAACAAGCTGTCTCCACAAGACGAAAAACCTTTCTTCCCTTTTCCAGGTAATAGACCATTTTACAGTTGTCGGCTTAGTGACCTGGCCTCTGAATGGTAGCGAGGCTGGAGTTGACCTTGTTTTGATAGAGACCACACTGCTTTTATTGTGCAAATCAAGTTGTTCTTATGCTTACTAGTTGACATTAACATAAGAAAAGCACAGAGGTCTGTATCAAAGCAAGATCACCCGCAGCCTCGCTTGCATTCATGGCTAGGTAACTAAGCACACAACTGTAAAATGGCCTATTGATGCTAACATTTTACTTACTCCTGTGGAAATGGCAGCCTATTCCCTATCAGGAGGAAGCAACTACCCATAGAGCCTGGGAGAAAACCCTGGGATGGACCAGCGTGACTAAGCTCCTGCTCTGTGTGCTTCTTGTCAGTTGAGTAAGGCACTACGAAAGTTTTTTAATCAGGTTTTGATGTTCAACTTGTGTTGTTGTCACAGGCAACTGGCTCCATCTGGTTGGTCTTTGACATCATTGGCAGCGAAGCATGCAAAGTTGCTGGCAACAATATTGTTACCTTTGGAAATGAAGAAGTTGCCTGTGGCCATACCGCATTTTTAAGTGCAAAACTTTTTCACCAAACCTCTGTCTTGCCTTACTCAACTGATAATCGTAGTACAGCAAACACTGACCTCACCTTGCGTGACCATAGTTTACATATATACTTAAACTGGTATTGATATGTTATGTCAAAGGTCATTTATGACTGTGAAGATTTTATTTAATCAAAGTAAAATAAACTCAGAGTTCAGACTAGTTTTTATAGTTAAGAGTCCTTGGGACCCCTAGTTCCAAAGAGTTGAGGTTTTTTTGCTTTCAGAGGTTCTTTGCCTACTACTAAAATTTTTGGAACTTTTTTCCTGTGTCCCGAGGCTGACACTTTGCCAAAAAACTGTTAATTAATGGGACCTTTGAAAGAAGAGCTAATAAAGGTATTAATTCTCATCTCAGGAATGAGGCAAAAGCCACCTGTGCCTATTGACAGAGTTCCAGGAAGACCATTTTTGCCAAAACAAACCTCGACAGAAAGAACTTTGCAAAGGTAAAATCATGTTTTACTCAGAGTATGTCTTGATATCTTTCATCAAAGAAATCGATGACTGATGTGTTGACAACCATATGCATTAGGGAGAGTGGGTGGGGGTGCATTGGAAGAGGGATGGTGCGGTGGAGAAAATGCAAACAATGTGTGTTTTATACCACCTAAAATAGTACTTGCATTAACAAAGGGAGTTGTGAATAGTCTTAAAGAGGAATGAAAAATGTGCATCCTGCAAAAACCACTACACTCTGAAATTCTCATTATCTATTCCTTTAAGGATGAAAAGAGGAAAATTAAAAATTTAATATACTGTGGCAATTTTCTTGCAGTGAAAATCAACAGTTTCTGAAGGAAGTTATTCGCAGTGTGCTAAAAGGTGATGGTGTTGGCTGGCTTGTATCAAAGAGACTACGCAAGCTGATGATGGATGAGGCATTAAGAGCTATGGTTGCCAACCGTCTTTACAGCGCCCCCTCAGCTGATAGGAACACAGATGCTGTGGATGACATGGTAAGTTGTAACCATTATTATTATTTTGTGAGCAGGATGATTGATAATTGGCTTAAAATGAGAATTGGCCACTGTCATAAAGTGAATGTAACAGATGCAGCACTGGCACAGCTTCGCTCCAAGCAGCAGTTTAAATCTAAAGTTACCCTCTACAAGTTAAGTAAGTTAGAGAGTACTGTGCCAAACAACTTCCATTGTGGATTTTGATATTAAAACTGTCAGTGAAAAAAACTGATTGATTACAGACTCTCAAACGATGATCTCTGGACATTGATAATGAAGATCTTCCCCCATCATTGTGCAATAATATCATATTGGCCTCCTATATGCAAAAACAAAAACAGTGGATATACACTCTCATACTTACCATATTACCTGAAGTCAGCTTCTTACTCTACTCCATATTCAAGCATACATGTCTGATGAACCTTACTTGTATAATTTATAATAAGTTAACATTGTCTGACTGTTGATGATATTAAAAAATAAAATGTTCATGATGACCCATTTCCCATTGTATAAAGGGAGGCCAGTTATTTAATTTAATGTAATGTAGAACAGGAGAGATGCTGGGCAGGAGACATTGAAATCTGTGATATATGGGTCTACAGAGAGACCTGCAAGACTGGTTCTTCTCTTGATAAAGTAAAGAAGAATTTTTCACCATGTTAATGATGAGGGATGTTGCCTTGAAGTCAGGTTGTAAATGGAGTATTTCTGTTTGGCCTCCCTGTCACTCAGTGTTCCCCTTTGGGGGAAGTCCCCTTACTGAATGGTTAAAATCAATTTCCAAGAGTTGTATGGGTAGTATTTCTATGATTGTGTTTCCATGAGAGGGTTACTACAGTAGGTGTCTTTTCTGTTGGGGCTCCAAAGTTATATGTCAAGGTCAGGGGTGTCATTGAGTTCTGAGTCACTTGTGTCCTAGATCTTCACATCTGTAACAAACGTGTTACTTTATGGGTGAATCCTGTCAACAATAGGCAATTTCACTCTTAGCATCAAGTACTGATCAAAAATGTGAGCTTTAACAGGTGTTACGGGATACAGGCCTCAATGATTTCCTTGCAGGTCCTTTATGACTAAGATATCAACTATGAATTAGTATCCCATTAGTGCAACCTCTGTCTGTCTAAGTACAAAATTGAATTTATAGCAGGGTACTATAATTAAAATGGACAATGATATTAATTTGTACATTGTATGTGTGTTTCTATAATGTTTTTCACTGTGCAGCTCGTCAGTAGCATAATTCCTTCATCCATCCTGATGCAGTATACACAGGGGCATAGTACAGGGTTCACTGCTAAGACGAATGTAGACACAAAACAAGATGCTCATAATGCTGTTGTTAGTAATTTTTTAATTTAATTTGCTTTAATTTGATCAACTCTTGAACTAATTTTAATAAATAATTATTAATGCTGTTATTGCATTACATGCATTTAAAATAAGTCAGTAATATTTATGGACTGCTGTAAACTTCCTTTTTTTAAAAGAACAATTTGAACACTTTATACAAATTAATAGTGTAATAAATTTCAATTAAAATAAAAGATGTCATAGAAAAGAAGCTCAAAATGTCTCTTAGCATATAGTAGGAAGATCACGATTGGAGGAAATTGTTATTGAGTTTTATTGGGGTCCCTTTATATCAGTTTTGTACCTAAGATAATGGCGAAAGGGCCCGGGGAGGTACTCCTGCGAATTTTGGATAGGGGTGTGCCGCAAAGGTTCTTGAACCCTAACCCTATTTAAGGACTAAGAAAGCGAAAACTGATACCCTTTGTAAAGGCCCAAACATTAGTTTAGGTGGGAGTTTTCACACTCCAGTATTAGATAATACAATTTAGCTACCCTATCTAAGGACCACACCAGTAACACAGCAACAAAAGGGTCAAATAAGATACCCTGTTTACTCAAAAACCATACCCTATTCCGCGGCACGTACCTATATAGCCCATGTATGGGAGTCCCCCCCCCCGGGCGAAAGGGGTATCTTTGCAAGAAGGGTAGGTTAAAGGAAGTTTATGGTATGCCGATAATAGTAAACTAATAATATTAATCAAGAACATCACTGTCATTTGGGTTGCACATGTAACACTATAAATCCTGTTGGGGCCTTTACTAACTCTCTCTGTTTGATCTTTGCTACTGGTTTGCGTTGTTCTTTGTTGTACTTTTTCTTTTGCTTGCTTTGTGATGTGGTGTTAATCAGGGCTGTTTTCTGTATGGCTATTTTTGTGGTTTTTGTGTAGTGTCGACAGCTTTGATATACTTTAATTTATTGACTTTATACAATAATTTGTTTGAAAGATAAATACTTGAACATGGGGTGAATTAAAAAAAAGCAATTAAAGTTGTTTAATGAAAGCAATAAAAAGTCAAAAAATGAACATCAATAAACATTTAACTATATAAGAAAATGTATGCATTGAGTCAAAGGACCTTTGTTAGATTTTTTTTTAAACACAAAAGTCTTGTTTTGTACCATTCTATACACCCCTAGGTAACAAAGTTTGTGTTGTGTACTCTGTTGTGTGAGTCTGCATGCTGTCTTTATGCACTATGTTGTTACTAAGCTCTGGCTCTTCCATACATGCTACAGCCTAAACTCTGGTGGAGTACTTTGTCCTCACTCTCTCTCGGATGGTCTGCACCTTCTCCTTCTTCTTCCACTTGGGGCACTGGGGCTGACTCGACCCAGCCTCCAGCCAGCCCTGAAGCTAAGGTAGGTGGCCAATCTCCTTACTCGGTCACCATGAGGGAACTTAATTTTAAAAAAAGCTTCATATTTTTCTTTGGGCTCTTGCTCTACATGTACATAATTACTAATCACTACAGGCCTACTATTAGAAAGTATAAAATGCCAAATTAAAAATGTCATTGTATTGTGTAAGCAATAAATGAAGAATAGCAATAAAGTAACCAGTGCAAAATGGTTGATTAAAATTTGTAATACACCTTAAAATGTTCCTTTAAATGCTAACAGCCCATTTTGTGTTTGACAAGAATTTCACAAATTGACGTCAGTATTTTATGCGTCTGTCCTGTTATTGATCATGAATTTCGTCATAACATTGTCAAAGTAGCTGTGGATCCACGAGGCGATAGCCGAGTGGATGTGCAGACTACTTTGACAATGTTATGACGAAATTCATTGTCAATAACAGGACAGACGCATTAAAAACTGCCATCAATTTGTTTTTTACAATAACAAATTGTCGACTTGCGCACTCTCGCTCGCTGACATGTCGCATGAATTTCAAATTCATGTGTCTGTCCGCATATTGACAAAAATTAACCAATGAGCGCGTGTGAATTTCTGCAGTTATCATAAAAAATAAGATTTTAAATTTTGGTGTTATGATTAAACAAGTTAGCTCTATTCCTCTTGTGCCCATTTTCAAAAAGAGCAATTTAAATTAGTGAATCGTATAAAACAGCTTGCTGAACGTCTTAAACTAACTACAGTGTACGTGGAGTATTCCTTCCCATTTACAAGTTGCAGTTTCTACACAGCCTAGTTGTATTGTTGACTGTGTGTGTTTAGTACCATCTGTCAACAGTTGTGAGAGATATCTAGGTTGTCACCTTAACATTAAGAAAATATTAGGAAACAGAAATGCAACTACTAGAAGATTATAATTTTAAATTTAAAGCATGCAGTGTAATATATGCTAGAAAATTTTAATGATTCAATAGGCCATTTTGTGTGCTTAGTTACCAGGTCATGAATAGAAGCGAGGCTGGAGGTGAGCTTGCTTTGATACAGACCTCTCTGCTTTTCTCATTTAGATGCCAACTAATTAGCATAAGAGCAAGTTGATTTACACAATAAAACAGTGAGGTCTGTATCAAAACAAGGTCAACTCCAGCCTCACTGCCATTCAAAGGCCAGGTCACTAAGCAGATAATCATAAAATGGACTGTTCTTTGGTGGTAGTGATAACCTTTTCAAAACCAAATGCAAGGACTTCACGAGTCTCGTGTTCTGTAACCTCCGTGTGAATTTATTGTTGTAACTTAGGAAAAAGAATTAAACATACCCTTTACTTCAAACTTGGGTTAACTAAGAAACCATCATGCTATATAGTGAATGTGGGTAACACAAGCTAGGTTTAATTTTCCTCTATCTAATTTATTGGGTTTATTTTAGCGAGTTTCTCGCAGTGTCTACAGGGGAATGCTGGAAGTGTTGAAGGCAGCAGTGTATGGTTTTGAAGTGAGTGTGGAGAACCATGGTATTGGAGGTATCGCGTCTGCTTTCCAGTTCCTGGAAATTGCCCACACCCACTACCATGGGCGAGACATTCGTGAACAGATAGCCAAACTACGTGATGACGACGACAGCTTGTCAGTCATTTCCAACAGCGACAGCATCTCCAACCTGTCAGATCACTCGCGAGATATGTCCGCAGTCCAGTCCTGGGTTGCCGAGACAGGTTAGTAAATATTTAGTATTCATAATTGTTTAATATTGAACTTTTTTCCCCGCATAACAATTTTACAATGTGCAACTAACTTGGATATTGGTACACCTTGTTGCAAATTACTAACTCACAGTAGCTGGAATGTGGTGGAGCAATATTCCTGTCTTCCAAAAGGCCGATATTTTAATTGTATCTTACCCCTCATTCACCTTAATCCTGAGAGTTTTCACGTTAATATTTTCTTGATCTCAGTTTACATAAATCTAATACTACTGCTTCAGATTTAAAGGAGCTCAATGACGGTATTTTGAGTTATTTTGACCGCGAACAGAATTACCTTTAAATTGAAGAAAACCTGAAAAACACCAAAGAGATAATAATAAACCATAAAGGAACAAGGATGGTTAACGATGGAGAAGATTGACACGGATTACAAACAACGAACATAAAAAATTTAGGCTTAACTTTTCAAGTGCACAAATCGTCATGTAGCTCCTTCTGTGGTAAATTTTGACTTTACCTGTTGGCAGGCAAGAGACATGCTCTGTTGAATGGCCGGAGTGACAGAGACGTGGAAATGAATACAACGAATAGTGAAATTGAAACAATAATGTCGTCGGCGCCTCAAGGCAAGCAGGATCCGAGGGCAACTCCAGAACTCATACGCTCGAACAGTGACGTGGCTGCACTGTTGAGTAGGAGGGGAAGGGACTTGAAAGATAAGATCTCCAGAAGTAGATCCATCGATCCAACAAAGATCCAGGTAAACTCTTCCAGGACTGAAAAAACTATGAATTCGTTTGACAAAAAGCATTACTGGCACAGTAACGTAATGTTCACTTGCTTCATTTGAATCGGAACACGCAAGGGTTTAGCACTTGTAGTTCAGCATATCTAACTTGTACAGCATAATAAACAGTCCCACATGAAAGTACTGCTCAATAGCTTTCATTTGAATGGTCTCACACTAGGGTTTCATCCACAGACGTAAAAGTTAGAACCACCTTGTACAGCATAATAAACAGTCCCACATGAAAGTACTGCTCAATAGCTTTCATTTGAATGGTCTCACACTAGGGTTTCATCCACAGACGTAAAAGTTAGAACCACCTTGTACAGCATAATAAACAGTCCCACATGAAAGTACTGCTCAATAGCTTTCATTTGAATGGTCTCACACTAGGGTTTCATCCACAGACGTAAAAGTTAGAACCACCTTGTACAGCATAATAAACAGTCCCACATGAAAGTACTGCTCAATAGCTTTCATTTGAATGGTCTCACACTAGGGTTTCATCCACAGACGTAAAAGTTAGAACCACCTTGTACAGCATAATAAACAGTCCCACATGAAAGTACTGCTCAATAGCTTTCATTTGAATGGTCTCACACTAGGGTTTCATCCACAGACGTAAAAGTTAGAACCACCTTGTACAGCATAATAAACAGTCCCACATGAAAGTACTGCTCAATAGCTTTCATTTGAATGGTCTCACACTAGGGTTTCATCCACAGACGTAAAAGTTAGAACCACCTTGTACAGCATAATAAACAGTCCCACATGAAAGTACTGCTCAATAGCTTTCATTTGAATGGTCTCACACTAGGGTTTCATCCACAGACGTAAAAGTTAGAACCACCTTGTACAGCATAATAAACAGTCCCACATGAAAGTACTGCTCAATAGCTTTCATTTGAATGGTCTCACACTAGGGTTTCATCCACAGACGTAAAAGTTAGAACCACCTTGTACAGCATAATAAACAGTCCCACATGAAAGTACTGCTCAATAGCTTTCATATGAATGGTCGCACACTAGGGTTTCATCCACAGACGTAAAAGTTAGAACCACCTTGTACAGCATAATAAACAGTCCCACATGAAAGTACTGCTCAATAGCTTTCATTTGAATGGTCTCACACTAGGGTTTCATCCACAGACGTAAAAGTTAGAACCACCTTGTACAGCATAATAAACAGTCCCACATGAAAGTACTGCTCAATAGCTTTCATTTGAATGGTCTCACACTAGGGTTTCATCCACAGACGTAAAAGTTAGAACCACCTTGTACAGCATAATAAACAGTCCCACATGAAAGTACTGCTCAATAGCTTTCATATGAATGGTCGCACACTAGGGTTTCATCCACAGACGTAAAAGTTAGAACCACCTTGTACAGCATAATAAACAGTCCCACATGAAAGTACTGCTCAATAGCTTTCATTTGAATGGTCTCACACTAGGGTTTCATCCACAGACGTAAAAGTTAGAACCACCTTGTACAGCATAATAAACAGTCCCACATGAAAGTACTGCTCAATAGCTTTCATATGAATGGTCGCACACTAGGGTTTCATCCACAGACGTAAAAGTTAGAACCACCTTGTACAGCATAATAAACAGTCCCACATGAAAGTACTGCTCAATAGCTTTCATTTGAATGGTCTCACACTAGGGTTTCATCCACAGACGTAAAAGTTAGAACCACCTTGTACAGCATAATAAACAGTCCCACATGAAAGTACTGCTCAATAGCTTTCATTTGAATGGTCTCACACTAGGGTTTCATCCACAGACGTAAAAGTTAGAACCACCTTGTACAGCATAATAAACAGTCCCACATGAAAGTACTGCTCAATAGCTTTCATATGAATGGTCTCACGTGCACACTAACAACAACAACAACAATCTTTATTATTTACACCTTTTCTTACAATTAGCGTTACATTTTTTAAAGGAATTTAGATCTATAAAGAGGGAGAAAGAAAATAGCTAAACATTACCATTTAAAGGTGTCTAGGGGCTAAGTAAACTTAAGTTTTCTAGTCAGCCCCTAGCTAGGGAAAGTTAATTAAACAGATTGTAGCAGATACAACAAAAACAACACAAAAACAACAACAGATACACACATTTAAAAACTAAGACGAAAAAATAAGCACATATATAGGCAGTCGTTGGTATGATTTTATTTACTGGATTGAGTTTTGAGAAGAAATTCTTTTAATTTGCCAGGAAAGGTAAAAGTGTTAAGATTTTTCAAGCTAGTTGGAAGATCTTGCCAAAGGTCAACTACAATTGAAGATACTGATTGTTTTCCAATGTTGGTTCTTGTGGATGGCTTATAAAAATTTTTATTAGTGGCATATCTGGTATTATAACTATGAATATCAGTAGCATACTGAAAATAGTTTTCAAAGATGTTTGGTAGTGCTTTGCTATGCCAACGATGTGCAAATTTAAGTGCTTGCAATTTAAAGATAGAATTAACTGATAGGATATCTAATAGGTTCATAAAGGGAAAAGCACTTTCAGTGTTCTTTCCATAAGTAGTGGCAAAAAATGGTTTCATCCACAGACGTAAAAGTTAGAACCACCTTGTACAACATAATAAACCAGTACTACATGAAAGTACTGCTCAGTAGCTTTCATATGAATGGTCACACACTAGGGTTTCATCCACAGACGTAAAAGTTAGAACCACCTTGTACAACATAATAAACAGTACTACATGAAAGTACTGCTCAGTAGCTTTCATATGAATGGTCGCACCCTTGCACCCTTTTGTCCACAGACGTGAAAGTGAGGACCAAAAATGTCATGATGTTGGGTTGTAGCAGCTTATTACTAAGTTTCTAATTGCGTGTTATGTCGTGTTTGTGTAGGATCTAGCCAGAGCTAACAGAGAAGAGAAACTCAGGCAAGATAGGTGTAAAAGTCCAGCCCTGGCCCACATGAAGCTGAATAACACCTTGACACGCCGTAACTCGTTTGATCGCCTGAGTCAAACGTCATCTTCCATTCCTCCCAGCCCCTTGCTAAGAAAAAGCAACTTGAACAAAGGTAACATTTGAAAATTACGGTGATTTAATCGCTTTACCACATGGCTAAGTTAGTTCATACATGTAAGGGCAATAACTAAAATTAACCAATCAGATTTCTCATTGCTGGTCCAACATTCTCTAAGTATTAGACTGTGCACTGTCCCGAATGTTCCCACATTACTCTTGAAGATTTTCGGGTAGTTTTCGTCGTGTAATAAATCTCTTATTAGCCAAGCTTTCTAAAAATAGGGAGCTTAAGCACGCACGTTTTTGAGACGCGGCCAGCAACCGGAAGTGAGCTATTTTCACTTTTAACTTGCCCTCGCACCACCGCATTCACATTGCTAAGAATCTTTTCTCCATTAGAGAGGAGTAGCATAAAAATCTGGGAAATAATACGGTCCTGGCGTGCAAAATGTTCTCTTCCGGTTGCCGTCCGCGTCTCAAAAACGCGCGTGCTTAAGCTCCCTATTATCTTTTTTGTACGGACCTCACTGGGCTCGGTCCGCACTGTCAAGTCCTCGGGCCGATTTTCTCCCTGAACGGCACTCTCGCTTGGTTAATAAGATATATGTATGGTTTGAAGTATATTTTGATAGCAAGGGTACGTGTATCTTAGCCTATTCCAGGCTCTTGGTAAAACCACAGGGAAGCCACAAATGTGGTGCATTGCAGGTTTTTCTCCACCCAAAATTCGCATGTTCCTATTTAAATACCTGGTTGACAAAGTCATTGTAAGAGTTAAGTAATTTGCAAATAACACAATCGGTCTCTATACCTGAAATCGTGCTGGTTATTTACTGTATATTTTTTTCTTGTTTGCAGGCTATCGTTATTACAATGGAGACATTTTTCCTGTGGAAGGGGATGAAGGGAAGAGAACTACAGGGCGACGTTACCTATTTGAGGGACTGCTCAATGAGAGATCACCCGTGTGGGACAACATGGACTTCTGGGAAAACATCTTCCTCGATGCAGTAGCTGCAGAAAGAGACCTAGTCGGAATGGATCAAGGACCGGCAGAAATGATTGACAGGTAAACCGGCACAAATCGCCACAACTTACAATTAAATTTGTAATCCGTGTTAAAGGGGCTCAGTCACGTTTGAAAAGCTTAGCAAAACTTTTCAAATTCGTTGTTTGCAATCCGCGTCAATCTTCTCCATCCTTAACCATCCTTGTTCCTTTATGGTTTATTATCGTCTCTTTGATGTTTTTCTATCTTTACAAAGTGTTATTTTTAGGTTTCCTTCAATTTAACGGTTATTTTTTTCGATGTTCAAAATAACTCAAGATGCCGTGACTGAGCCCCTTTAATCTTCTCCACCCTTAACCATCCTTTTTCCTTTATGGTTTAATATTATCTCTTTGTTGTTTTACTGTTTAAGTAAATTACCATTTCCAAGTTTCCTTCAATATCAAGGTAGTTCAGTACGTTGCGAAAATAGCTCAAAACACCGTGAGTGGAATTGAATTGTGTTGATTTGAATTTATTTCTTCATTTTCCCTCAGGTACAGCTCGTTAGGTCCTGCAGAGAGGAAACGCCTGGAAGAAGACGAGGATAGGCTTCTGGCTACCATGTTGTATAATTTAGTGGCGTTTATGATTGCCTTGAATGTCGACAAGGATGCGGTGAAGAAGAAAGTACGAAGGCTGTTAGGAAAGTCACACATCGGGCTCTTACAAAGCCAGCAAGTCAATGATCTGCTTGATAACCTCAACAATCTGGTAAGAGGAAATATCTCTTATAGGGTAGCACAATACTTACAAAAAGTTTCGGACGACTTGAATTTCGGGCGCAAAAAATGTCCGAATTTACAGTACAGTGTAAAATTTTTAAAGTGTATATGACAACTTTTTTTATTTGCTCGATTAAATCTCCCCAGTGTACTGATAAGTATAGCAAGAAAAAATGTTTCGATAGCGATTTTCCTTCTCCGTGTTTTGATGTGCTAAAAACGTGAAATTTCACTTCCGGTGGGTTACAAAACCGTGAGACAAAAATCAGGAGACTGGGAATCATTGTGACGTCATTTCAAGACTTCAAGCCTCGCGAAAAACAGATTTCTTAGTCATTTTCTTATTGTGAGCTAATCAATTCGCTAAGAAATGGTACAAAAATGCGTTTTTTGTAAAAAAAAAATAAGAAAATGTCGGGGAAGCCGCTGCTAGATGTGACATTTTATAATTTTTTGGTCGGGAAATGCCATTTTTAACAGGGAAAAGTCAGGGAATTGTGAAAAGTGGTGTCTTTGGCAACCAAGTGTAAAATTAACAGTAAGATATCAAACGAAAGAACACAGTTCTCTTGCGGACTAAATACCTTCAACAAGTGTTAGTCGAGCATATTGTTTTTGTCAGCCAGCGGCGTTGCTAAGCACCGTTGTCTCCTTATCCCCTCACACAAGCATGACAATAAACGGAGTAGTCGTGAGTGTTCGTGCAAGTTTTTGATTGGATGGTAATAATCGGAAACTCTCCGAATGTTTTAACGGAGATTTTCCCACACTTTCCCTTCCGACGGAAACAAGGAAACGGAACAACGACTCTAGTGTAGCTGTTTTTACAATTGATTTTATTAAGAGAGAGACGAGGTGTGTGGTCGTACTGCAGTGCCTGTTTAGTTATTTCTCTACTCAAACATAGGAACGCAGAGAACTTCCTCTTCGGGAGGAATTACCTGGTTGATTTTCAAAATTTCGCTGAAGTCTTTTTTTCTCGATATTTTTCTTTAAAGGATAAAACTCCTTGATTTAGATGTAAATGACCATTTGTATCATGTGACATTACCATAGCAATATTCATTATGTTCAGTTTTAATTTTATACAAAAAAGCGATGGTGCATATTTATATAATTAGATTTCAACTGAGTTTGCTAAACGTCAAAGAAAAAGCTGCTTGGTTCGTGGACATTGTCATGTTTACTACCACTTGAACACATTTTCAGGTCCATTACCCGCAAGTTTTAAAAATTGAAAGATATTGATGCAAAATCAATTAGTGGCAGCTGTGTCTGAAAGGAACCTTTTAAGAACTGGTTGATCAAAGAATGAAATGTTAATTTGTCACGAAAAACAGATAAGCTGTAAGACAGAAACTTTCCATTCGAAAATCATCTAAAATGAGTTTCTGAAGTTTTCATTCAGTTTCATTGCGTTCCCCTGCACGCAATACCTGTCCATAAAATTATTTCATTAGTATTTACGGAAATAGCATCGCTATAGAAACTTCCCTTTTTGCCAAGTATGTTTGATGAGTATTGTTCGTCGTTGCGGCTGAACAGTACAGAAACATAGAAAGCGTTAAATGAAGAACAAGCAGGGTTGTATGGCGGCTATAGAGAGATTAAATTGGACTTAAAACAGCCAGGAACAATCAGAAAATTAGTTCCTGTTGATTTAACTGATATCCATGTGGTCGTGTTTGAGTTTAATTTTGAACGCTGGTGGATCTCGCCGGCTGCACGCTAGTGAGGTTAGTATTGTTGTGTCTACTCAAGCTGGGCTGTTCTGTTGCTGTTTTTAGAGCTAACAGTTTAAAGCCTTATATTTTGCATTTCATCTACGAGGTTTTAATTTTTCTTGTGCAGTACTAGATGTGGAGAATTTTTTTGTCAGTCCAATTTTTGTGTTCCTGACAGATCTGAGTAATTCAGACATTCTCAGGTTTCAACAATGTCCATGAAGCAAGCGATGTCAGAAAAACAAAATTATTGAGATTTTCTTAAAGAAAAACTGCATTCAGATAGAGCCAAGCTAATTTCGCACCAACTCTATTTAACTACCTAACAAGGGTCTTATAATGTGTGAAGTATTTTATACGCTAATTAATGCGAAGGCGAGTCGTTGTTCCGCATGTAATGCTTTTTTTTGGAGCCACATCTTCGCCATATGATCGGTTGGGTTGACCCAACGAGACGACGAGCCTCTCCATCCTTAATATGCAAGTTCCCCCCCCCCCCCCCCGGAGGTTGGGCTCAAACCGAACTAATCTATATCTGTAACCATAGAATATCTTGCCTTGAAATCCCCAGATAAAAATATCACTGTAAAGAAAATCATTAAGGGAGGAGAAATTCAAATGAGTATCGTCAATGTTTCCACAGAACATCAAGACTAATTCTGCTTTATAAAGTAAAGTAAACTTTATAATTACAACTAACCCGTGTTGAATTGTTCAGTACATCGACAGTGAGCTGGGCTTTGTTATTTTCTCTCTCTGATTTGTTTCTGTTCCAACAAGCTGTTGGCATGTCAACGAGCAAAAGCGAATATTATCTGTTAGCTAAGACTGCTTTCTCTCCTCCATCAATTGTTGTTTCAATGCAATTAAACTTAACTCAGAATGCATAGTTTGTTTGGATACTTTTTTGGTCGAAAATAATAGTGAAAAATTTTACGGCGCCCGCGATTTTTAATGCAGCTGCTTAGCAACTGGACTTAGCCTCATGACGTCATGCTGACGTACTTGGCATCGCTCGGGAACTCTTAGTTCACACAGATGTGTGTTGTTGAATATTTGTTCTCCTTTTTATCTTTGTTAGAATGGTAATGATATTGATCTCAAGCCAGCTGGGAGTCGCCAGATGATGAAACATTCCTTCGTTGTCCATTCTGGAGATTCTATGAATGGCGATGTGTTTTTCATGGAGGTTAGTGGACAAGTGAATAGACGCCCCCCCCCCCCAGGGGGGGGGAGGGGGCTCCATATACAAAGAACGGGGATGCTCGTTAAAAAGGCGTTTGTGGTACCACTTTGAGTGTTGTGACTCAAAAAGGACACAGTAAGCTTTTGCGGGTGTTGAGCCTAAACGACATGACAAGAGGTAATAGGTTGTTTTAGAATTGATATCCAGTATCTCTTGCCACGTCCACAAAACAGGATCTTTGAACCTTTTATTATTTTTTTTTTTCAAGGTTTTCGACGAGCACCCTCGTTCTTTTTACATGGCAGTCCTCCCGGGTCCCTTGTAGTAAGCTCGATTCATCTTTCCCTGAAGACACGTCTGAGATTCAACCAGAAAAATTCCTTTCCGATGAAGTACCTGTTTAGAAATCAAGGCGGCGTCCCTGATTTCAAAATTGAACAACTACTAACACCTGTGCTGGTTAAG
>JAHPZR010042748.1:20000-27591 GCA_019787425.1 Platygyra sinensis | reverse complement strand
AAAGACATTTTGGTAGGCAATGACTCTGTACTATTGACGCCGTTTAAGTCATAGTATAGTATAGTATATTTTGTTTCGGATAGTAATTTTTTGTGTTTATAACAGAGCTTATTGGCCTGCCATCGTGCTCAAAAGATAATGGAGGATGTCAACACTTATGTGTATGGGAGTCTGATCGTCGCATTTGTAAATGTAAAGATGGCTTTATCTCTGAAAAGGATGGATCTGTATGTTTAGGTGAGTGAAGATTCGTTTTACGCAATAAACTTCTGACCTCTGATTTAGATCATCAACAAACAGTAAGAGTTTAGTAAACAGTAAAGGTAAAGATAAGTACTCGATCTAAATGGAATTTATCTCGTTCTTTCATGCTCAAAACGTTGAACAATCTGTTCATGTAATCGTGGAGTTCCCAAAATTACGAACAAAGGAGAATTCTGTCTCGGTGAAGGGTTGGATCAACCTGGTATATAGTGCTTTTGATAAAAACCCGTTACACCTATTGCACCTATTAGAGAGGAGTATTAACCAGTGATGCAACATCTTAATAGAATCAGTCGCCTGGAACTGTGTTAAGAATGAGTTAATTGGCAGCCAATGGAGTTTTAGGATTAATAAAGTTAAGCCGGGATTAGATCATTTGTTTAGAAACTATCATTAAAACAGCTGTTTTGTAAATTGTTCTTCGATTACCGCCCGGCGGTGAGATGACGTATACCACTATCCCGTGTTGGGTTATGTTTTGGGTACCAGTTCTGGTTACGTGTCTTTGGATTGAACTCTACTCGGCTGAACCGAAGTTCTCTTATTTTACTTGGTCTCTGAAGATTTTATCTGATGTAACAGATCCTGCCCTCCCTAGATCCCTAAAACCAGAGAGTTTCCCCAAGTTTTAGCAAGTTGCTTTTCCTAGGCCTGAAACCTATTATCACATTTGAAAATATTTATATCTAACGGGAATCGATTTTTACCATTAGTGAAAACTCCTCGATTAAACTCTTGCAAACGTATCAAAACGGCTAGAGCTGGGGTGGCCTCGTGGTTAGTGCAATCAACTCCAGATCGAGTGGTACTGGTTCGAGTCCTGGCAGGGGATACTGTGTTGTGTTCTTGGTTAAGACACTTTCTCTCACGATTCTTCTCTCCACCCAGTTGTTTAAATGAATACCGGCGAATTTAATGCTGGGGAAGGAGGTAATCCTGCAATATCTCATCTGCGGGGCTTATATTTCACCGCTCCTCCTCCCACTCCATAATTATAACCAACGCTGCAAAGCTAGACGGCTAAGGCCTGTAAATTGGTGTTCACCTAGATGCTCTTCGATGCTCTGAAAGCCTAATTTTATTTTTCATGGTTGTAATCGGTGAAATTCCCAGTTTGAGAAAAGGAGATGGTGATTCTGGTCATTTCTTACCTCTTAATTCGTGGATCGCCATGTTACTTTATCTGTATCGTCACGGAACTGATCTATGCACTGTAGGAAAAATGTTAGAATGCTAGAAGATGGTGTGCTTAGCTCACTACTGCTTGGGGTCGGGGGAGCCATGGCTACGAGATCGACCAGATATGACAAAAGTATAAATGATATTTCTCTTGCAGATCCGAAGAAGTTCACACCTCAACAGGTTCAACCACAAAATACCTCCACGCTTGGTGTGGTCTTACTCATCATCCAGTTGATTTCCCTGACTCTTCTGATCCCAATGGCCTTCGTTCTTGTTTCGTTCTACAGAAGGGTTGAAAGGCAGAGGCGTCGTGATAACATGGAATCGCACTCTATAATGATTAATGCACCACGAGCTAACGATGAACACAGTTTAGACAATCAAAACTCTCCGCTTACATCCTCAACATTTGACGATGCTGGCAATGGCCAGGATAGTTGTCGGGTGTAAAGCAACTGTTTGCCGCCTCATTTTGTTTTCAGTGTTTATTTTGGGTGGGTAGTTTCTAGGGATTCTTTTAACTGGTCGCCCAAGAAGGGGACATGTCTTGCTGAACAGCCTCGAGTTCCATTTTAATTGAGATCTTTGCTTTGGGAAATGTATTCAATATCATTATTTTAGAGGCAATAACATTTTAACGATTCTTATCATAAAAAATATTTTGAATTACGAAAATAGAATGTTGGGATTTATTATTAGGGTAACTGGATATTGTCATGTTTGAATGTTTTATAGAACTGTCAACAATAAATTTTGTTTCTTTGGTACGTGCATCCGGCTTAGTTAATGCAGATAAAGTAAAGCCACTCTTTACTATGAATTCTGGTTAGCGCCCGATCGGTCGAAGCTACCACCACAAATTAAAGCCACTGATTTTTCATTCTCCGGTGCGCAACTTTAAAGAAACCTCAATGAGGGTAAAACATTAGCATTCCTTCCTGAACACTCTAAGTAATCTAAAATTTTGTAGCACTAGCTTTGTGAAATAGAGACGATAGCATCCCCGATTAGGGTCACCCCCAACAGAAGTTAACCTCCCACCATCCCTTAACCCCGCGGAAGACTTCCTTCATCTGTTTATATGAAACACACCAAAGTCAAGCTACAATGTGCACAAAAATGAAGCTCAATTTTTCTCAATAAGAAGCGAATAAAACTAGTCAGCAAAATTCAGTATTACAAGAATTCCTCATCGGGGATTTTTTAATCATCTTTGTTCCGTCAAAATTACCAATTGCAAATACCCGTCACATTTCAGTTTCTATGTATATGACACACTAACATCTTTTCTTTTCATCTCTTATCAATATAAGCTACTTTGCAATTATTCGACTGTCATATGTCAATCATCTTTGACTAACCAGTAATTAATTCAGTACTGTTAATTCCGATTCTGACGTAACAGCTCCAGTCTGCATCAGTGCCAGAGGTTCACGGATAGTGAAAGTCAATAACTCACATTCAGTGTAAATGTCTCAAGGAAGGTTCTAATTAACTGATTATTTTGCCTGAAGTATTTGAATTTAATCAACATGGAAGCTACCCAAGACAGCGCCAAGCCAGATAATATAAATGTTTCCAGTACAGACGAAACGACTGACAAAACCTACGAATTCGACGACTTGCTTCGTTTAGTCGGAGGATTCGGTCGCTATCCAATGATGTTGTACGCTTTTATGTGTTTGATGACGGTCCCCATCGGTCTTCAACAACTTGTTCTGGTTTTTTACGGCGCTTCCCCGTCATTTCAGTGCGCTGCCGCGACTACAGCCGTTAATAATTCAATATGCCCCATTAATCAGTGTTGTTCTAATTGCACCAAATATGAATTCAACGGTGATTTTACAAGTGCAGTGTCTGAGGTAAGATTATTGCTGTTTTATTATTGTTTTATTTTACTATTGTTCGCTGTAGCATGGCACATGTGTATGTCCTTTATAATATTGGGTTTTAGGCGCTGTATCTAAAGATGTAATACTCTCATAATACTTGACAGTTCGGAAAAATTGGGGAATTATATACAATAGAAGTCGATTGGTAATTGGATACGTGGATACGCTCGCACTGTTTATCAATCGTTGTATTCTGTGAACCAGTTTTATTCAACATTCTTCTTAAGCGCATTCCGGAGTTTCCAAGCAACATCTTTACTAAGATGTCACGAAAGAGCAAACAAGAGTTGGCAATCAAACTGGAGGGAGAGCTATGGTTTCAAACTCTCTTTCTCGTTAACCCTTCACTTTTTCGTTTATTAGCACGGGAAATTTCAGTTTTGTTTGTTGTTTTCCAGTGGGAACTGATCTGCAACAGAAATCATCTGAAGGCGTTGACTCAAGCATCATACTTAGCGGGGTTGCTGATTGGCTCCTATGCCTTTAGCAGCATCTCCGATCACTTCGGCCGAAGAATCGCTGTTTTCCTTAGTATCGCCTTCCTGGTAAGTAAAATTCTTGAAAAAGAATTTACTCTTCCAATAAGTCATCTGACGTCTCATGCAAAACTTTTGAACTCGAAAAAATGGAACGCGAGGTAAACAAAAGCACAGCGGCTTCTCCTATTGCTAGGATTAACCTTATCACACAGCTCACACGTGATACTTCTTCTGTGAGAAATGATTCGCTGCCAGATGCTTTGGACTCCTGCTTTGGACTCATGAAAATTTGAACTGCGTTCAATTTTAGAATAATTCGTATTAGCACAGAAGAAACTGAAAACCTCAAGGACCAGGGTAGATATGTCATAAATTCAATTTAATCGTGAGGCAACTAAATTTTAATTGATGCTGTTTGATTCAATAGGCGACTATCTGTATGAGACTGAATTGAAGCTGAATAGTACGTTTAAAACAACAAACTGTTATCCAATTTCATGCCTGAACCCCGACCTCAGCTCCTAACTTTTTAGCCTGCAAACAGCCTCCACCTGGTGTGGTGTGACCGCGGCTGTAAGGGACCAGAAGGAACTGATTGAGATTGAAGTGGCCGAGGAGAGAGGGGGTTGGGTTGGAGTTGCTGAGTTGCTGGGGTTGTCTCCTCTTTCTTCCCGCTCTCCCCTCGCCCCATCCTCTATCACACAGCCTGTTCGCAGATTACTTCTTTTTCTAATGTCGCTACACCCAAAGATTTGTCTTTCCTCTTTCTTCTCTTGACCCAAAAACGCGGTTTCAAAGCAACCTAGCGAACATGGATGTGAATTTGATAAGTTGAGATACAGCAGTTTTAATTGAGTTGACGTAAAGTAATCAGGTAATTACTTTACTTTTGATTTTGGTTTTGGTTTTACTAAGGTTTGAGTTTGGCTGAGTAGTCTAACTGGTAAGTACTTGGTTTGGTTTTGGTTTTGATTTTATGACAGACAATAGAAAATCGTTTTAAAGAAAAGCGAAAACATTTTGAGCTAAGGTTGTCGCTACAAAGACGATAAACTACGAACAAACAAGGAAACGCTGTCATGATTCGGTGGACAAGCTGCAGCCACTACATACTAATGACAGTCGTGATTTACGTTGCTCTTTCAAGGCAGGATGTGGCACTGTGTCTGCTGTGGCAGACTGTCTCTCTCTCTTTGCTCTGTTCCGTGTCGGCGCGGGAGCTGCAGCAGCTGGTTGCCTTCTTTGTCGTTTCGTGTACTGTCTAGAGCTGTCAGTCACGTCCAACAGAACTGCCGCGGGGTTTGTTAGCAACATCTTTATGACGCTTGGCTACGCGATTCTAGCTTTACTAGCGTATCTCTTGCGAGACTGGAGGTATTTGATGTTGGCGGTGTCGTTACCAGGAACCCTGCTACTCGTTTTTTGGTGGTAAGTCATAATTTCTGCTTAACTATCGTGACTTAAAGGAGCTCAGGAATCGTATTTTGAGTTATTTTGGCCATGCACAAAATTACCTTAAAATTGAAGAAAACCTGAAAATAGTAGTTTAGTAAGATAGAAAAACATCAAAGAGATAATAATAAACCATAAAGAAACAAGGATGGTTAAGGGTGAAGAAGATTAACACGGATTACAAAAGATGCAAAAATCGCTAGGTAGCTAATTTAAGACGTCAGTTTATAGAATTGCACCCTTTTCCCATTGAAGGCAGCGACTTTATTTTAATCACTGGAATGTCACTGGAAACTGAGTTCAATAACGCCAACAAGTTTGCCAAATTGTTAGTGTCCGCTTAAAACAGGGCGTGTCCGCTTAACGCAATGTCTTTGTCTCAGTTGTCGGGATATTTTCCAGGAGCTAGATGCTCCCTCGAATTAGCCTCATTTAAGTGTAACAGTTGTTTGTTGATTTCCCTAAGGTGGATACCAGAGTCTCCGCGGTGGCTTCTTGCCAACAATCGACTTGAAGAGGCTCACAGCCTGCTCATGAAGTATGCTGCCAAAAATGGCGTCAATGTTGAGTCTAAACACCTGAAGCACTTGATCTCTGAAGTCAGGAAAGCTGACGTCAGGAGTGATGACGCGCGAAAATACGGGACATTTGATTTGATCAGGACTCCTAAACTGAGAAAGCGAATCATTATCTGTTGTTTGAACTGGTGAGCTGCTTTGATTTTGATTGAACAAATTGGCTTCAATTTATGATGCATCTGTCCTGTTATTGATCATGAATTTCGTCATAACATTGTCAAAGTAGCTGTGGATTCGCAGACTACTTTGACAATGTTATGACGAAAATCATTGCCAATAACAGGACAGACGCATTAAAAACTGACGTCAATTTTTTTTACGATAATAAATTGTCTGCCCGCTCTTGTTCGTTGACGCATCTCGGAAATTACAAATTCATGTGTCTGTCTGCTTATTGACAATAAAAATTAGCCAATGAGCGAGCGAGAATTTCTGCAGTTATCGTAAAAAACCGATTCTTGCAGACAAATATACCGAAACTTGCAACCACCTGGATCGTTAAGAGAACGCCGTGCTTGTTTCATTATTTTCGTTGTATGTTGGTTTGCTTCTTTGATTGAATTTCTTTGCAGGTTTGTTAACGCACTTGTGTACTTTGGATTGAGCTTGAACGTGAAAAATCTCGCCGGAAACATGTACGTCAACTTCTTTATCCTGATAATCATCGAGCTACCGGCTGCCCTGCTGGCTTGGTACTGTCTTCAAAGGTAAAGAAAATATCTGTAACATTATAACTAAACGAAATATCATGATAATCTTAGAGTGACTTTCTTGCCTTTGTCAGAATACAAAAAGCAAGTAACTACTTGTACTTGTCTGTTTACTTACAGTCTCTTCTTCTATATCTACACCCAGTTACTGACTTTGTCTTATCATCACGGCCACAGACAAACATACCAGAATTCGCGCAGACCAAAACATTTAAGTAATAGGCGCAGAAAAACGAATTAAAAACCAATTAAAGTTACAATTTGCCCCCAAAACAACATTTCTTAATTGAAAAAACCCTCTCTAATGCGATAAGTACTGCTTTGATCTGTTTTCAGGTTTGGTCGCCGTATTCCGTATTGTACCTTCATGCTGATTGGTGGAGCGGCCGGCATGTTGGTGTTAGCTGTACCTGACAAAGTTGGTGGGTGGACAAATGGCTGAAGCACGAAACATAAGTACACGAAGTGTAGAAGCCAAGTAGTTCGATACACAACACCTGTACAATGCCCATCCTACGTCTTCTTCTGAACTTTCTATATCAGTTTTCATGAACTGTTGTTATGGGTCTCAAAACATAAACTATAAAACCAACACGCCCTTAGTTTCCTCTCATTACTGAGATTGCATTGTGTGTTTTATAGTGTTTGATTTGAACTCAAGGTTTTGTTGCTTTTCAGAATACCAGCCAGTTATCACAACTCTGGCCATGATCGGCAAGTTTTGTATCATGTCCACTTTCCTTACAATCTACGTCTTTACTGCTGAGCTGTTCCCAACAGTCATCAGGTGCGTGATCAACTTGTTAGCTTTAGATATCAAAATGTAAATTCTCTTTGCTCGCGCCATCACTACGTCAACAAGCGCGCGCTAGTTTTGTGTCTTCATCCAGTTATACAAACACGATTTTTAACCAATCAGCGCGCGTACTTTCTTAGGACTGTTTTCTAAAGTTCTTTATTGAGCCAAATGCTTGTCTGCTAAGATTGACTCGCTTAAATGCTAGTGAATCCATGCAAAGATATATCTTTAGTAT
>JAHPZR010042748.1:12500-15000 GCA_019787425.1 Platygyra sinensis | reverse complement strand
GATGATATCACTCTGAAAAACAAATTATATCGAAGTCAAACTCTCATTCTTAATTAGTTCCCGCCTTCTTACGTTAAGCAATATCTTGATACCTTACCAAGACCCGAACACTCAACCGAATATATAATGCATAGTTCATTCCCTAATTTAGTTTTAGTTATTCAAATACAAAAAAAAAAAAATTACGAATACGCTAACACCGAACTTTAAGTCTCAAGTAATCTCAATTGTATGACCTTGAACCCATGATGAACCATAAACCAACTGTTTAATCGCCAGAAAAAACTCGGTAAAAAAGGAAACGTCTTTAAGGTCTTAAAATACTCATAAATATCTGCATGAGAAGCCGACCAGTTTAGTGCGCAGTGTAAATATCTGTTCATATACACGCTTGATGAGATGGACTAACAAAAAGCATCAGTCCATATCTACTGTATTGTCTGATGTTGTCTGTGATATTGTTCTGTGTTTCAGCTCTTGTCAGTGGGTAGTCAGCGATTTCTCGCAACGCCATTTTGGTTTTAAAACCTTTTGTTCACCAGCTCAGCAAAACGTCTCAAATTCTAATGTTTAAAAGGAATGTCAGGTGACTGACCGGCACTTAGGATGATTAAATGATAATTAGCGAGCTCATAAGGGATTCCCGCCCTCAACAGCTGGCAATTTTCAAGATCTCGCTCTCAGGGCCTCTCTTCTCACCTATCAGAAAATATCGACATAGTCCCACAAAAATGGACTTTTTATTTCAAAGTAATTATTATGAGTCAGTTGAGGTGGAGAGATTGGACAGGCAGGAATACAATACCGTTTAGGGGGAAGTGATATCCAGTTTGGACAGAAATGTAGCAGGGATAACATGGTGAATAAGCCCGGGCAACAGAGATGGCGAAAAATGGCTTGGGCACTAGTCATGAGAGACCCTGATGTGATTGTTTAATTTTACACGTTTAGAGTTAAAAACATTACGATGCACCCTAGTACGATATTTCAAACAAACCAGCAAAATCCATATTTCTTGATACAGGCTTGAAGAGAGGTCGATTTTAGTAATACCTTATACCGTACAGGTGGATTAAAAAGTGCTTTGTGTATTCTAAACATAACCCTCAATTCTAGGCACTAGGGTCAATCTGCATACAAAATACGAAGAAATCTACAAAAAATAGGAAGTGATTGTTGGGTTGATGGGGAAAACAAGTTTTAAAACTCAACTTTACCCAGGGAGGAAAGTCAACTTTTTGAGCCACTGAAACGATAAAAAATCCTACAGTAGTTTTGATTTCTGTCTGATAGTTTCTAGTGCTAGGATTATCTCAACACTAAGGTGAAATGTAAACAACAACAGAATACACAAAGCACTTTTTAATCCACCTGTACGGTATAAGGTATTACTAAAATCGACCTCTCTTCAAGCCTGTATCAAGAAATATGGATTTTGCTGGTTTGTTTGAAATATCGTACTAGGGTGCATCGTAATGTTTTTAACTCTAAACGTGTAAAATTAAACAATCACATCAGGGTCTCTCATGACTAGTGCCCAAGCCATTTTTCGCCATCTCTGTTGCCCGGGCTTATTCACCATGTTATCCCTGCTACATTTCTGTCCAAACTGGATATCACTTCCCCCTAAACGGTATTGTATTCCTGCCTGTCCAATCTCTCCACCTCAACTGACTCATAATAATTACTTTGAAATAAAAGTCCATTTTTGTGGGACTATGTCGATATTTTCTGATAGGTGAGAAGAGAGGCCCTGAGAGCGAGATCTTGAAAATTGCCAGCTGTTGAGGGCGGGAATCCCTTATGAGCTCGCTAATTATCATTTAATCATCCTAAGTGCCGGTCAGTCACCTGACATTCCTTTTAAACATTAGAATTTGAGACGTTTTGCTGAGCTGGTGAACAAAAGGTTTTAAAACCAAAATGGCGTTGCGAGAAATCGCTGACTACCCACTGACAAGAGCTGAAACACAGAACAATATCACAGACAACATCAGACAATACAGTAGATATGGACTGATGCTTTTGTTAGTCCATCTCATCAAGCGTGTATATGAACAGATATTTACACTGCGCACTAAACTGGTCGGCTTCTCATGCAGATATTTATGAGTATTTTAAGACTTAAAGACGTTTCCTTTTTTACCGAGTTTTTTCTGGCGATTAAACAGTTGTTTATGGTTCATCATGGGTTCAAGGTCATACAATTGAGATTACTTGAGACTTAAAGTTCGGTGTTAGCGTATTCCGTAATTTTTTTTTTTTTGTATTTGAATAACTAAAACTAAATTAGGGAATGAACTATGCATTATATATTCGGTTGAGTGTTCGGGTCTTGGTAAGGTATCAAGATATTGCTTAACGTAAGAAGGCGGGAACTAATTAAGAATGAGAGTTTGACTTCGATATAATTTGTTTTTCAGAGTGATATCATCCCGAGAAGATGGTACGTTTCTGTGTGATAAAATCAAAAGAAGGCAAATTTTCTTGAAATTATATT
>JAHPZR010042748.1:0-7500 GCA_019787425.1 Platygyra sinensis | reverse complement strand
CATTTGGCTCAATAAAGAACTTTAGAAAACAGTCCTAAGAAAGTACGCGCGCTGATTGGTTAAAAATCGTGTTTGTATAACTGGATGAAGACACAAAACTAGCGCGCGCTTGTTGACGTAGTGATGGCGCGAGCAAAGAGAATTTACATTTTGATATCTAAAGCTAACAAGTTGATCACGCACCTGATGACTGTTGGGAACAGCTCAGCAGTAAAGACGTAGATTGTAAGGAAAGTGGACATGATACAAAACTTGCCGATCATGGCCAGAGTTGTGATAACTGGCTGGTATTCTGAAAAGCAACAAAACCTTGAGTTCAAATCAAACACTATAAAACACACAATGCAATCTCAGTAATGAGAGGAAACTAAGGGCGTGTTGGTTTTATAGTTTATGTTTTGAGACCCATAACAACAGTTCATGAAAACTGATATAGAAAGTTCAGAAGAAGACGTAGGATGGGCATTGTACAGGTGTTGTGTATCGAACTACTTGGCTTCTACACTTCGTGTACTTATGTTTCGTGCTTCAGCCATTTGTCCACCCACCAACTTTGTCAGGTACAGCTAACACCAACATGCCGGCCGCTCCACCAATCAGCATGAAGGTACAATACGGAATACGGCGACCAAACCTGAAAACAGATCAAAGCAGTACTTATCGCATTAGAGAGGGTTTTTTCAATTAAGAAATGTTGTTTTGGGGGCAAATTGTAACTTTAATTGGTTTTTAATTCGTTTTTCTGCGCCTATTACTTAAATGTTTTGGTCTGCGCGAATTCTGGTATGTTTGTCTGTGGCCGTGATGATAAGACAAAGTCAGTAACTGGGTGTAGATATAGAAGAAGAGACTGTAAGTAAACAGACAAGTACAAGTAGTTACTTGCTTTTTGTATTCTGACAAAGGCAAGAAAGTCACTCTAAGATTATCATGATATTTCGTTTAGTTATAATGTTACAGATATTTTCTTTACCTTTGAAGACAGTACCAAGCCAGCAGGGCAGCCGGTAGCTCGATGATTATCAGGATAAAGAAGTTGACGTACATGTTTCCGGCGAGATTTTTCACGTTCAAGCTCAATCCAAAGTACACAAGTGCGTTAACAAACCTGCAAAGAAATTCAATCAAAGAAGCAAACCAACATACAACGAAAATAATGAAACAAGCACGGCGTTCTCTTAACGATCCAGGTGGTTGCAAGTTTCGGTATATTTGTCTGCAAGAATCGGTTTTTTACGATAACTGCAGAAATTCTCGCTCGCTCATTGGCTAATTTTTATTGTCAATAAGCAGACAGACACATGAATTTGTAATTTCCGAGATGCGTCAACGAACAAGAGCGGGCAGACAATTTATTATCGTAAAAAAAATTGACGTCAGTTTTTAATGCGTCTGTCCTGTTATTGGCAATGATTTTCGTCATAACATTGTCAAAGTAGTCTGCGAATCCACAGCTACTTTGACAATGTTATGACGAAATTCATGATCAATAACAGGACAGATGCATCATAAATTGAAGCCAATTTGTTCAATCAAAATCAAAGCAGCTCACCAGTTCAAACAACAGATAATGATTCGCTTTCTCAGTTTAGGAGTCCTGATCAAATCAAATGTCCCGTATTTTCGCGCGTCATCACTCCTGACGTCAGCTTTCCTGACTTCAGAGATCAAGTGCTTCAGGTGTTTAGACTCAACATTGACGCCATTTTTGGCAGCATACTTCATGAGCAGGCTGTGAGCCTCTTCAAGTCGATTGTTGGCAAGAAGCCACCGCGGAGACTCTGGTATCCACCTTAGGGAAATCAACAAACAACTGTTACACTTAAATGAGGCTAATTCGAGGGAGCATCTAGCTCCTGGAAAATATCCCGACAACTGAGACAAAGACATTGCGTTAAGCGGACACGCCCTGTTTTAAGCGGACACTAACAATTTGGCAAACTTGTTGGCGTTATTGAACTCAGTTTCCAGTGACATTCCAGTGATTAAAATAAAGTCGCTGCCTTCAATGGGAAAAGGGTGCAATTCTATAAACTGACGTCTTAAATTAGCTACCTAGCGATTTTTGCATCTTTTGTAATCCGTGTTAATCTTCTTCACCCTTAACCATCCTTGTTTCTTTATGGTTTATTATTATCTCTTTGATGTTTTTCTATCTTACTAAACTACTATTTTCAGGTTTTCTTCAATTTTAAGGTAATTTTGTGCATGGCCAAAATAACTCAAAATACGATTCCTGAGCTCCTTTAAGTCACGATAGTTAAGCAGAAATTATGACTTACCACCAAAAAACGAGTAGCAGGGTTCCTGGTAACGACACCGCCAACATCAAATACCTCCAGTCTCGCAAGAGATACGCTAGTAAAGCTAGAATCGCGTAGCCAAGCGTCATAAAGATGTTGCTAACAAACCCCGCGGCAGTTCTGTTGGACGTGACTGACAGCTCTAGACAGTACACGAAACGACAAAGAAGGCAACCAGCTGCTGCAGCTCCCGCGCCGACACGGAACAGAGCAAAGAGAGAGAGACAGTCTGCCACAGCAGACACAGTGCCACATCCTGCCTTGAAAGAGCAACGTAAATCACGACTGTCATTAGTATGTAGTGGCTGCAGCTTGTCCACCGAATCATGACAGCGTTTCCTTGTTTGTTCGTAGTTTATCGTCTTTGTAGCGACAACCTTAGCTCAAAATGTTTTCGCTTTTCTTTAAAACGATTTTCTATTGTCTGTCATAAAATCAAAACCAAAACCAAACCAAGTACTTACCAGTTAGACTACTCAGCCAAACTCAAACCTTAGTAAAACCAAAACCAAAATCAAAAGTAAAGTAATTACCTGATTACTTTACGTCAACTCAATTAAAACTGCTGTATCTCAACTTATCAAATTCACATCCATGTTCGCTAGGTTGCTTTGAAACCGCGTTTTTGGGTCAAGAGAAGAAAGAGGAAAGACAAATCTTTGGGTGTAGCGACATTAGAAAAAGAAGTAATCTGCGAACAGGCTGTGTGATAGAGGATGGGGCGAGGGGAGAGCGGGAAGAAAGAGGAGACAACCCCAGCAACTCAGCAACTCCAACCCAACCCCCTCTCTCCTCGGCCACTTCAATCTCAATCAGTTCCTTCTGGTCCCTTACAGCCGCGGTCACACCACACCAGGTGGAGGCTGTTTGCAGGCTAAAAAGTTAGGAGCTGAGGTCGGGGTTCAGGCATGAAATTGGATAACAGTTTGTTGTTTTAAACGTACTATTCAGCTTCAATTCAGTCTCATACAGATAGTCGCCTATTGAATCAAACAGCATCAATTAAAATTTAGTTGCCTCACGATTAAATTGAATTTATGACATATCTACCCTGGTCCTTGAGGTTTTCAGTTTCTTCTGTGCTAATACGAATTATTCTAAAATTGAACGCAGTTCAAATTTTCATGAGTCCAAAGCAGGAGTCCAAAGCATCTGGCAGCGAATCATTTCTCACAGAAGAAGTATCACGTGTGAGCTGTGTGATAAGGTTAATCCTAGCAATAGGAGAAGCCGCTGTGCTTTTGTTTACCTCGCGTTCCATTTTTTCGAGTTCAAAAGTTTTGCATGAGACGTCAGATGACTTATTGGAAGAGTAAATTCTTTTTCAAGAATTTTACTTACCAGGAAGGCGATACTAAGGAAAACAGCGATTCTTCGGCCGAAGTGATCGGAGATGCTGCTAAAGGCATAGGAGCCAATCAGCAACCCCGCTAAGTATGATGCTTGAGTCAACGCCTTCAGATGATTTCTGTTGCAGATCAGTTCCCACTGGAAAACAACAAACAAAACTGAAATTTCCCGTGCTAATAAACGAAAAAGTGAAGGGTTAACGAGAAAGAGAGTTTGAAACCATAGCTCTCCCTCCAGTTTGATTGCCAACTCTTGTTTGCTCTTTCGTGACATCTTAGTAAAGATGTTGCTTGGAAACTCCGGAATGCGCTTAAGAAGAATGTTGAATAAAACTGGTTCACAGAATACAACGATTGATAAACAGTGCGAGCGTATCCACGTATCCAATTACCAATCGACTTCTATTGTATATAATTCCCCAATTTTTCCGAACTGTCAAGTATTATGAGAGTATTACATCTTTAGATACAGCGCCTAAAACCCAATATTATAAAGGACATACACATGTGCCATGCTACAGCGAACAATAGTAAAATAAAACAATAATAAAACAGCAATAATCTTACCTCAGACACTGCACTTGTAAAATCACCGTTGAATTCATATTTGGTGCAATTAGAACAACACTGATTAATGGGGCATATTGAATTATTAACGGCTGTAGTCGCGGCAGCGCACTGAAATGACGGGGAAGCGCCGTAAAAAACCAGAACAAGTTGTTGAAGACCGATGGGGACCGTCATCAAACACATAAAAGCGTACAACATCATTGGATAGCGACCGAATCCTCCGACTAAACGAAGCAAGTCGTCGAATTCGTAGGTTTTGTCAGTCGTTTCGTCTGTACTGGAAACATTTATATTATCTGGCTTGGCGCTGTCTTGGGTAGCTTCCATGTTGATTAAATTCAAATACTTCAGGCAAAATAATCAGTTAATTAGAACCTTCCTTGAGACATTTACACTGAATGTGAGTTATTGACTTTCACTATCCGTGAACCTCTGGCACTGATGCAGACTGGAGCTGTTACGTCAGAATCGGAATTAACAGTACTGAATTAATTACTGGTTAGTCAAAGATGATTGACATATGACAGTCGAATAATTGCAAAGTAGCTTATATTGATAAGAGATGAAAAGAAAAGATGTTAGTGTGTCATATACATAGAAACTGAAATGTGACGGGTATTTGCAATTGGTAATTTTGACGGAACAAAGATGATTAAAAAATCCCCGATGAGGAATTCTTGTAATACTGAATTTTGCTGACTAGTTTTATTCGCTTCTTATTGAGAAAAATTGAGCTTCATTTTTGTGCACATTGTAGCTTGACTTTGGTGTGTTTCATATAAACAGATGAAGGAAGTCTTCCGCGGGGTTAAGGGATGGTGGGAGGTTAACTTCTGTTGGGGGTGACCCTAATCGGGGATGCTATCGTCTCTATTTCACAAAGCTAGTGCTACAAAATTTTAGATTACTTAGAGTGTTCAGGAAGGAATGCTAATGTTTTACCCTCATTGAGGTTTCTTTAAAGTTGCGCACCGGAGAATGAAAAATCAGTGGCTTTAATTTGTGGTGGTAGCTTCGACCGATCGGGCGCTAACCAGAATTCATAGTAAAGAGTGGCTTTACTTTATCTGCATTAACTAAGCCGGATGCACGTACCAAAGAAACAAAATTTATTGTTGACAGTTCTATAAAACATTCAAACATGACAATATCCAGTTACCCTAATAATAAATCCCAACATTCTATTTTCGTAATTCAAAATATTTTTTATGATAAGAATCGTTAAAATGTTATTGCCTCTAAAATAATGATATTGAATACATTTCCCAAAGCAAAGATCTCAATTAAAATGGAACTCGAGGCTGTTCAGCAAGACATGTCCCCTTCTTGGGCGACCAGTTAAAAGAATCCCTAGAAACTACCCACCCAAAATAAACACTGAAAACAAAATGAGGCGGCAAACAGTTGCTTTACACCCGACAACTATCCTGGCCATTGCCAGCATCGTCAAATGTTGAGGATGTAAGCGGAGAGTTTTGATTGTCTAAACTGTGTTCATCGTTAGCTCGTGGTGCATTAATCATTATAGAGTGCGATTCCATGTTATCACGACGCCTCTGCCTTTCAACCCTTCTGTAGAACGAAACAAGAACGAAGGCCATTGGGATCAGAAGAGTCAGGGAAATCAACTGGATGATGAGTAAGACCACACCAAGCGTGGAGGTATTTTGTGGTTGAACCTGTTGAGGTGTGAACTTCT
The DNA here is from genome assembly GCA_019787425.1 of Platygyra sinensis. Classification (NCBI taxonomy): domain Eukaryota; kingdom Metazoa; phylum Cnidaria; class Anthozoa; order Scleractinia; family Merulinidae; genus Platygyra; species Platygyra sinensis. Next base: position 1,579 of record JAHPZR010042748.1, on the reverse strand, counting down.
TCGGATCTGCAAGAGAAATATCATTTATACTTTTGTCATATCTGGTCGATCTCGTAGCCATGGCTCCCCCGACCCCAAGCAGTAGTGAGCTAAGCACACCATCTTCTAGCATTCTAACATTTTTCCTACAGTGCATAGATCAGTTCCGTGACGATACAGATAAAGTAACATGGCGATCCACGAATTAAGAGGTAAGAAATGACCAGAATCACCATCTCCTTTTCTCAAACTGGGAATTTCACCGATTACAACCATGAAAAATAAAATTAGGCTTTCAGAGCATCGAAGAGCATCTAGGTGAACACCAATTTACAGGCCTTAGCCGTCTAGCTTTGCAGCGTTGGTTATAATTATGGAGTGGGAGGAGGAGCGGTGAAATATAAGCCCCGCAGATGAGATATTGCAGGATTACCTCCTTCCCCAGCATTAAATTCGCCGGTATTCATTTAAACAACTGGGTGGAGAGAAGAATCGTGAGAGAAAGTGTCTTAACCAAGAACACAACACAGTATCCCCTGCCAGGACTCGAACCAGTACCACTCGATCTGGAGTTGATTGCACTAACCACGAGGCCACCCCAGCTCTAGCCGTTTTGATACGTTTGCAAGAGTTTAATCGAGGAGTTTTCACTAATGGTAAAAATCGATTCCCGTTAGATATAAATATTTTCAAATGTGATAATAGGTTTCAGGCCTAGGAAAAGCAACTTGCTAAAACTTGGGGAAACTCTCTGGTTTTAGGGATCTAGGGAGGGCAGGATCTGTTACATCAGATAAAATCTTCAGAGACCAAGTAAAATAAGAGAACTTCGGTTCAGCCGAGTAGAGTTCAATCCAAAGACACGTAACCAGAACTGGTACCCAAAACATAACCCAACACGGGATAGTGGTATACGTCATCTCACCGCCGGGCGGTAATCGAAGAACAATTTACAAAACAGCTGTTTTAATGATAGTTTCTAAACAAATGATCTAATCCCGGCTTAACTTTATTAATCCTAAAACTCCATTGGCTGCCAATTAACTCATTCTTAACACAGTTCCAGGCGACTGATTCTATTAAGATGTTGCATCACTGGTTAATACTCCTCTCTAATAGGTGCAATAGGTGTAACGGGTTTTTATCAAAAGCACTATATACCAGGTTGATCCAACCCTTCACCGAGACAGAATTCTCCTTTGTTCGTAATTTTGGGAACTCCACGATTACATGAACAGATTGTTCAACGTTTTGAGCATGAAAGAACGAGATAAATTCCATTTAGATCGAGTACTTATCTTTACCTTTACTGTTTACTAAACTCTTACTGTTTGTTGATGATCTAAATCAGAGGTCAGAAGTTTATTGCGTAAAACGAATCTTCACTCACCTAAACATACAGATCCATCCTTTTCAGAGATAAAGCCATCTTTACATTTACAAATGCGACGATCAGACTCCCATACACATAAGTGTTGACATCCTCCATTATCTTTTGAGCACGATGGCAGGCCAATAAGCTCTGTTATAAACACAAAAAATTACTATCCGAAACAAAATATACTATACTATACTATGACTTAAACGGCGTCAATAGTAC
>JAHPZR010042747.1:15000-22775 GCA_019787425.1 Platygyra sinensis | reverse complement strand
GGGGTTCAGGCATGAAATTGGATAACAGTTTGTTGTTTTAAACGTACTATTCAGCTTCAATTCAGTCTCATACAGATAGTCGCCTATTGAATCAAACAGCATCAATTAAAATTTAGTTGCCTCACGATTAAATTGAATTTATGACATATCTACCCTGGTCCTTGAGGTTTTCAGTTTCTTCTGTGCTAATACGAATTATTCTAAAATTGAACGCAGTTCAAATTTTCATGAGTCCAAAGCAGGAGTCCAAAGCATCTGGCAGCGAATCATTTCTCACAGAAGAAGTATCACGTGTGAGCTGTGTGATAAGGTTAATCCTAGCAATAGGAGAAGCCGCTGTGCTTTTGTTTACCTCGCGTTCCATTTTTTCGAGTTCAAAAGTTTTGCATGAGACGTCAGATGACTTATTGGAAGAGTAAATTCTTTTTCAAGAATTTTACTTACCAGGAAGGCGATACTAAGGAAAACAGCGATTCTTCGGCCGAAGTGATCGGAGATGCTGCTAAAGGCATAGGAGCCAATCAGCAACCCCGCTAAGTATGATGCTTGAGTCAACGCCTTCAGATGATTTCTGTTGCAGATCAGTTCCCACTGGAAAACAACAAACAAAACTGAAATTTCCCGTGCTAATAAACGAAAAAGTGAAGGGTTAACGAGAAAGAGAGTTTGAAACCATAGCTCTCCCTCCAGTTTGATTGCCAACTCTTGTTTGCTCTTTCGTGACATCTTAGTAAAGATGTTGCTTGGAAACTCCGGAATGCGCTTAAGAAGAATGTTGAATAAAACTGGTTCACAGAATACAACGATTGATAAACAGTGCGAGCGTATCCACGTATCCAATTACCAATCGACTTCTATTGTATATAATTCCCCAATTTTTCCGAACTGTCAAGTATTATGAGAGTATTACATCTTTAGATACAGCGCCTAAAACCCAATATTATAAAGGACATACACATGTGCCATGCTACAGCGAACAATAGTAAAATAAAACAATAATAAAACAGCAATAATCTTACCTCAGACACTGCACTTGTAAAATCACCGTTGAATTCATATTTGGTGCAATTAGAACAACACTGATTAATGGGGCATATTGAATTATTAACGGCTGTAGTCGCGGCAGCGCACTGAAATGACGGGGAAGCGCCGTAAAAAACCAGAACAAGTTGTTGAAGACCGATGGGGACCGTCATCAAACACATAAAAGCGTACAACATCATTGGATAGCGACCGAATCCTCCGACTAAACGAAGCAAGTCGTCGAATTCGTAGGTTTTGTCAGTCGTTTCGTCTGTACTGGAAACATTTATATTATCTGGCTTGGCGCTGTCTTGGGTAGCTTCCATGTTGATTAAATTCAAATACTTCAGGCAAAATAATCAGTTAATTAGAACCTTCCTTGAGACATTTACACTGAATGTGAGTTATTGACTTTCACTATCCGTGAACCTCTGGCACTGATGCAGACTGGAGCTGTTACGTCAGAATCGGAATTAACAGTACTGAATTAATTACTGGTTAGTCAAAGATGATTGACATATGACAGTCGAATAATTGCAAAGTAGCTTATATTGATAAGAGATGAAAAGAAAAGATGTTAGTGTGTCATATACATAGAAACTGAAATGTGACGGGTATTTGCAATTGGTAATTTTGACGGAACAAAGATGATTAAAAAATCCCCGATGAGGAATTCTTGTAATACTGAATTTTGCTGACTAGTTTTATTCGCTTCTTATTGAGAAAAATTGAGCTTCATTTTTGTGCACATTGTAGCTTGACTTTGGTGTGTTTCATATAAACAGATGAAGGAAGTCTTCCGCGGGGTTAAGGGATGGTGGGAGGTTAACTTCTGTTGGGGGTGACCCTAATCGGGGATGCTATCGTCTCTATTTCACAAAGCTAGTGCTACAAAATTTTAGATTACTTAGAGTGTTCAGGAAGGAATGCTAATGTTTTACCCTCATTGAGGTTTCTTTTAAAGTTGCGCACCGGAGAATGAAAAATCAGTGGCTTTAATTTGTGGTGGTAGCTTCGACCGATCGGGCGCTAACCAGAATTCATAGTAAAGAGTGGCTTTACTTTATCTGCATTAACTAAGCCGGATGCACGTACCAAAGAAACAAAATTTATTGTTGACAGTTCTATAAAACATTCAAACATGACAATATCCAGTTACCCTAATAATAAATCCCAACATTCTATTTTCGTAATTCAAAATATTTTTTATGATAAGAATCGTTAAAATGTTATTGCCTCTAAAATAATGATATTGAATACATTTCCCAAAGCAAAGATCTCAATTAAAATGGAACTCGAGGCTGTTCAGCAAGACATGTCCCCTTCTTGGGCGACCAGTTAAAAGAATCCCTAGAAACTACCCACCCAAAATAAACACTGAAAACAAAATGAGGCGGCAAACAGTTGCTTTACACCCGACAACTATCCTGGCCATTGCCAGCATCGTCAAATGTTGAGGATGTAAGCGGAGAGTTTTGATTGTCTAAACTGTGTTCATCGTTAGCTCGTGGTGCATTAATCATTATAGAGTGCGATTCCATGTTATCACGACGCCTCTGCCTTTCAACCCTTCTGTAGAACGAAACAAGAACGAAGGCCATTGGGATCAGAAGAGTCAGGGAAATCAACTGGATGATGAGTAAGACCACACCAAGCGTGGAGGTATTTTGTGGTTGAACCTGTTGAGGTGTGAACTTCTTCGGATCTGCAAGAGAAATATCATTTATACTTTTGTCATATCTGGTCGATCTCGTAGCCATGGCTCCCCCGACCCCAAGCAGTAGTGAGCTAAGCACACCATCTTCTAGCATTCTAACATTTTTCCTACAGTGCATAGATCAGTTCCGTGACGATACAGATAAAGTAACATGGCGATCCACGAATTAAGAGGTAAGAAATGACCAGAATCACCATCTCCTTTTCTCAAACTGGGAATTTCACCGATTACAACCATGAAAAATAAAATTAGGCTTTCAGAGCATCGAAGAGCATCTAGGTGAACACCAATTTACAGGCCTTAGCCGTCTAGCTTTGCAGCGTTGGTTATAATTATGGAGTGGGAGGAGGAGCGGTGAAATATAAGCCCCGCAGATGAGATATTGCAGGATTACCTCCTTCCCCAGCATTAAATTCGCCGGTATTCATTTAAACAACTGGGTGGAGAGAAGAATCGTGAGAGAAAAGTGTCTTAACCAAGAACACAACACAGTATCCCCTGCCAGGACTCGAACCAGTACCACTCGATCTGGAGTTGATTGCACTAACCACGAGGCCACCCCAGCTCTAGCCGTTTTGATACGTTTGCAAGAGTTTAATCGAGGAGTTTTCACTAATGGTAAAAATCGATTCCCGTTAGATATAAATATTTTCAAATGTGATAATAGGTTTCAGGCCTAGGAAAAGCAACTTGCTAAAACTTGGGGAAACTCTCTGGTTTTAGGGATCTAGGGAGGGCAGGATCTGTTACATCAGATAAAATCTTCAGAGACCAAGTAAAATAAGAGAACTTCGGTTCAGCCGAGTAGAGTTCAATCCAAAGACACGTAACCAGAACTGGTACCCAAAACATAACCCAACACGGGATAGTGGTATACGTCATCTCACCGCCGGGCGGTAATCGAAGAACAATTTACAAAACAGCTGTTTTAATGATAGTTTCTAAACAAATGATCTAATCCCGGCTTAACTTTATTAATCCTAAAACTCCATTGGCTGCCAATTAACTCATTCTTAACACAGTTCCAGGCGACTGATTCTATTAAGATGTTGCATCACTGGTTAATACTCCTCTCTAATAGGTGCAATAGGTGTAACGGGTTTTTATCAAAAGCACTATATACCAGGTTGATCCAACCCTTCACCGAGACAGAATTCTCCTTTGTTCGTAATTTTGGGAACTCCACGATTACATGAACAGATTGTTCAACGTTTTGAGCATGAAAGAACGAGATAAATTCCATTTAGATCGAGTACTTATCTTTACCTTTACTGTTTACTAAACTCTTACTGTTTGTTGATGATCTAAATCAGAGGTCAGAAGTTTATTGCGTAAAACGAATCTTCACTCACCTAAACATACAGATCCATCCTTTTCAGAGATAAAGCCATCTTTACATTTACAAATGCGACGATCAGACTCCCATACACATAAGTGTTGACATCCTCCATTATCTTTTGAGCACGATGGCAGGCCAATAAGCTCTGTTATAAACACAAAAAATTACTATCCGAAACAAAAATATACTATACTATACTATGACTTAAACGGCGTCAATAGTACAGAGTCATTGCCTACCAAAATGTCTTTTGAAGCACAGTTCAATGGACCGATATTTTAAGAGTCGATTGAACACAGAAGTTATTGCGCACAGTAGTGTCGGGGAGAAAAACAAGGACAGCTTTGATATGAGGAAGAGGTTTTGTTCCAGCCCCCATCGTTACTGGCTTCCTCTTTACAAAACACAAAACAGCGATTTCCCCCTTTTCTTCAATTTGCTGCCCTCTTAATAAGAATTAATGCTCCCAACTGTCGGCTTCTCGCCTTTGTCGCGGACAATTCAAACTATTAACAAAAACAACATGACTTACCTTTCTCACAAATAAATCTCGAGTCCCGGGAGCAGTTCAAATCGTTCCATTTCACCACCCCTGAACGTACATACAGAACATACATTTCTCCACAGTACTCCTCTTGGCGATAATTGTCGGGTTGCCCAGAATACCAGTCCCTGAATGTCAACCGGGATCCATCAACCCAGACCCAAATCGAGTCATCGAAAGGAGCTCTCTGTAAACCGATCCAAAAATGCCTGCTTTTGTGTTGTTTTGTTATAAACTCTTGAATCAGATACGAATTTTCACTTCGAGAGGAAACTGTGACTAGATGAGCATTGTAGGTGCTGCAGTTCGTTTGAGCTCCAAACCAATCAGCTGCTCCTCTAGGTGACATGTAGCAGGAGTTCTCAAATCGTTTCCAGCCCTTTGGGCAACCTAAGCAGTGAAAGAAATTTACATGGCTCAGTTGATGGAGAGGGAATAAAGGACGGGTACGTTGATGTTGATTGTAAATAAGACGATTGTAACAGCTGCTGCATGCGTAGTTTTAATTGTTAGACTTGATCTGATGCTTTGCTTTTTAATATTTTAGGGTGTTTCATATCTTAGTTCTTTTATATTATCGTTGCATATTTGAGAATCTTTCTATATTTTTAATTTTTAACACGTTATCTTTTTATTCGGTAAATATTTTTTGTTATTATTATTATTATTATTATTATTATTATTATTATTATTATTATTATTATTCAATATGCCTATCAACGCCAGAACTATCCTCTAAATTAATAGAGTCTGGAGTCAATTTTCAATGTTTTTTTTTCACCTATCTATATATTTTCTCCTTTCGGGATTAAATAAGTCTGATTTTTGGGCAGATGCCAGAGTTTTCACCAGTCCGTTTAATTTATAAGAGAAAAAGCAGATTTACAGGTTGGGTCCAGCGTTAAGGTGATTCCCTAGAAATATCACATGACGTTAGATTTTTTTGCAAATTTTTTATGGTTTTCCTAATAATGCAGTTATCCGAAACGTGCGATTAAAAAGCACATGGTACGGTACTCGTTTAAGAGTCATAACTCGTCAAAGGTGCGTCAAAAATGTTCGCAACGGGTACCCATTAAGTGCGTTTTTACTTTTCTGAATGCCGCCACCTTTCGGGGTATCAGTGGCCAAATACATGGCTTTAGTATTGAAAAGTCTCAACAGATACATTGCATCATCTTAAAGGAAAAAAATTGATGTGTTTCTTGGCAACAATGTACATCTTCAGATCAGAGTTGACAAAAATTCTTTCTGGCGTGCATCTTTTAGGGGTGGTAATGTTTAGGTCACGAGTGAAAGGGTAAGTAAACATTTTTCGCAGTATCTTTTAACTCGTGTTAAAATTTTTCTTATTCAGTCAGCGGAAAGGCAAGGAATTTTAGACTTATTTAATGAACACCGTACTGATATGATCAAGTTCGACTTCAAACTAAGGACGCAAACAAACATCGTTTATCCAAACTACTGTATCGAGCTTTGAGCGTACAAACCAAAAATAAAAACGACGGCACCAACGGTATGGAAAATAAAACCAATTTGATTGCAAGGCTAGTAAGACGGAGGAAGGTCAAAAGTACTATAATGCAAAGAAAGTAACTTTTAAATTCAAGCATGCAGCGGTAGTTAATAGGGAGCTTAAGGAGGTCTTATACAAAACAAAGATGTTTTATTGCAAAAGAACTCTGTGGAACAGTTTTGGCACCACGTTAAAGGACTTTGCACTCTGAATTCAAAAATGAGCATTTCCCGGTCACATGCCACAATAGTTAATGAATAACTAGCTCCTAAGTGTTAAAAATGGTGTTCATTACAAACACGATAACTTACTAATAGATGGTTCGAGAAGCATGAAATTCAGTTCATGCTGTCCACAAGCAGGTTGTCCAGGAGCCAAACCTCAGAAAGCAGTGTTTCGAGGGATTTTATCTCGTAAAATTTGGAAAATTTTTTCTAATATTAACTATCATTATATGGAGGAGAGTGTTTTACTGGGAACTAAACCACTCGTAGATTCCTAGACTGCGAGCAGTCTCTTTCTTTTCCTAGCGTATTCCTTGCATTTAATTAGAGCTATCGAGTAGCGAGCGGCGAGCGGCGAAGGCGCGAGCCGCGAAAAGTGCGGGCGCGGAGGAAAAGGAAAAAGAAAGAGACTGCGGTGGTATTTTGATCTTTTCGATTTGCCGCCTTTGACAGCTGTTTGATTGATGGCTCTGCCCAGTTTGCAATCTGAGATTATTTCGCGGCAAAGTTATTGTTATAAGTGCTAAATGGGGTTGACTATCCTACACGACTTCTACGGTTCGTGACATTTGTACATTTGCCGTTCGCTGTTGGGTCACTCGACATTTTAGTCGCTTCACTCGTGTTTATGAAGGGCAATTTATGTTCATGTTGTGTTATAAGGAGGAATTCTAAGTAGAGTAAAGCAGTTAGATCGTGCCATGGCAAATTTTTTGAGGTCATAGGTCTGCTTGATTTCTGCTGTTTATATCTGCATATCGCTTCATCCAGTGTGACACCTCTGTAATTTGCCATGTGTTAGTGCATTGTTTTGGCTCATTTCGATTCATTTCTATTGCAATATATATGCTTTTAGGTCTCCAAGTATTTGCTTTTGAGGGACAAAATATGACGTTAACTGCTAGCGTGCTGCTTACTTGCATTCTATATTGCGACGCCGGGCTGTGATTACAACTGTTTGTACAGTCGGTAGATTCATTCTTATCGATCACGGGTATCATATTTGCCCTTGTACGTTTTTCTACGGAGTAGCTTTACTTTACTTCGTTTGCCTAGAGATATTCTTATGTTTCTTGAAGCTATCTGATCGAACTTATGTTTCTGAAGCTCGATGTATAGGTTTATTCCTCCTTTGACCGTTCTTGTACCACAGGATTCAAAGGTAGCTGTTTACACTTAAGTCTGTTGACTGTGCGTGTTGTATATGCCATCGTTCGACAATTACTGCTGGCGAATGTCCATCGATGATTTCTTTACCGAAGACAAAACTTTGGTAAATAAGACTTTTACCAAAACCAGTTGGTAGCACGGCAAAAACGTCCTTTCCATTTCAAAGGGATGTTATTGCTTCTTTTTGTTCGGGCTTGAGAATTATCCCGCTTAGCTTTTCTTTCCTTGCAAACCCGCGATAG
>JAHPZR010042747.1:0-12500 GCA_019787425.1 Platygyra sinensis | reverse complement strand
CTGATATTGGAGTGTTCTCTTTAAATATTCGAATTCAGTTTCAAAATTGCAATTACCCTATACGAGAAATCATTGCGATTAGGCTTGGCTTTTGCTTGGCCAATTGAAAAGGGGGACACCTTTATTTGTTTGGCCTAGAGGGAAGATATCTGTTTATCTACAAAAGGTTAAACAATAGAACTCGCTGTCTCACCAAGTGAATAGTTCTCTGGCTTGCATATAAAACAACAACTTTTTGATGAACAAGCCGCAGATTGACAGTGAAACCTTAACAATGTTTTGTCAAAGAGATCAAAACGCTCGTAATTGGCGTGAGGAAATGATGGATTCTTTGAGATACTAGCGTCATACAACAACAAAAATTCTTCTTCGGAAATAAAATGATGACTCCACGCTAGAGAAAGCATTTCTCGAGCTTCCTTTAAACTGGACATTGTCAAGAACACGAAAAGTATGTGTTTACATTTTCACAGTCGGCAGACAACACCCGTAATTAGCGTAATTGTTTTGCTCAAAAAAAGATCATCGCGAAATCCCGTGACGACAATGTCGTTCCCAGGTTCCGTCTTTTGCCATCGGTCGAACGTGAGTGACATTATTTCACCCCTCAGTAACCTCAAGAGAAAATGAGGTTTCTCTTAGTAACCTAGATTTATTCCGATTTTCTCCAGATCACCGTTCATTATGGTTTTGGGGATGGGTGGTGGAGTAGGGGCGGTCACTTCTGTCCAGTGTTCCTCGGACTTATTATGAGATTTGGCTACCGTAGGTACATCTCCTGAATGATATCACGGGCACATCCATAGTATGGGCTCCTGATGATATGGTTTGCGGACCTGATAGATCCCTTAGAGCCATGAAAGCCATACGAGTCACATGGTACCCACATGTATCATTATCACGCTGCCAATATATCTGTCACTAAGTGGCGCATTTTCCGATGTAATAAAAACTTTTTGAATGAGGCAAGTTTATAGAAACTAAAGAGATCTAAAGAAAACCATGAAAAGTCGACATCTCTTTTGATATATTTGACAAAGTATACGCACAGTTTAGTTCGTACCCATGGACGTGTCGTACCCAGGCTCAGACGTTTCGTACCCACTTTCGGTCAGTTTGTACCCAACAAATTATAACACAAACATAAACATTTATGTACTGTTTAAAACACGAGCAGCAGTGTTTTATCGGGTTTAAAAACACGAGGCGTAGCCGAGTGTTTTTAAACCCGATAAAACACGTGCTGCGAGTGTTTTGAACGGCTTCAAAAATCCGCGATAACACCTACCTGCGAATTTTTCTACTGTTTCAAAAACCCGAGAAAACACGTGCACGCGAATTTTTCTACTGTTTCAAAAACCCGAGAAAACACGTGCATGCGAATTGTTGTGCGGCTTCAAAAACCCGAGAAAACGCGTGCATTTCAATCGACAAAAATTCTGTTGTTTTCGTCGAGAGCTTTTTGAGTCGAAGCTTTTTGCCTCAGTCCTCATTATTTCCTTAGAAGAGTCGTGGTCATTTGTAATGCCTCCAAAAAGAGCTTTTAGAAATTCTAAAAGTGAGGAGGAAGAAAGAAAATTTCTAGAAAAATCTGTTCCTAGATCCACACGATATGTAACTAAATGGTCGTTGAAAATTTTTGTCGAGTGGCAAGCTTCAAGAAAGAATAAAGACCCAAGCAAGGAAGAAGCAGGCTTCCACGTGGAACTCGATAAAGTTCAAGCTTTGGACACGAACATTGTCAATATGACACCGGAGTCTTTGAATCTTTGGTTGACAAGCGCACTGGACACCGTTCTAATGCACTGTTTCGATACCAAAAGAAAAGTGTTGAGCAAGAACGGAATGTGAGCGATTTATTGGGGCCACCTCGTGATGTAGTGGATGTAGTGGATGTTCCCGACTTAGATTTGAATTACGAAGTTAGGGATGAAGAATTATGTAACATGCCAATGCCCAGTGAAGTATTTCATATAGAGATGTCTAAGTCAGTGTTTCACAACTGCACGTTTAATTTTGCAACAAAGTAAAACCATGTGTATCTTTGTATTGTAAAATATTATCCAGGGAAATGAAATAAATATTGTGAACGCGGGGTGAACTATTTGTACGCCTGTTATGTTGGTTGTTAATGTGTGATTATCATTATACATGAATTTTTAATGTAATTGATTGAGATCTTTATATAAAGATTACGTGTGATCTTTATATAAAGATCATGGTAGTCGTTCTCATTAAAAATTCAGCGATAATTGTATTGTTTAGGCATTCAACCCCACTTTTCCCTGGGACTGAAATCAAGTCCCTTCCCTGGCTTTTCAGAATGACCATGTTTTACCAGGTATAAAGGTTCATGCACGTGATCAATTTGACGTCTCTGATAGGGTCATGTGCTTATGAATTATTAATGAGTTTTTGAATTCACTTTAATATCTTAGTAATCGCAAAAAGCTAATTTCTAATCACAAGGATAAAAATCCTCGAAGATGTTATTGTCAAGAAACTCGCAGGTATAAACAATAGAAAAGTAAATGACAGTTATCGTTTGCGGGCCACTAACACAAGTATGAACCAAACAACTTTACTTAGAATCTCAATCTCAATATCTATGTAATTTATTCCCCTCGTGCGTTGCCCGAGGCACGCACGAGGGGAATAAATCACATAACCCTTCGCTTCAGGCGGATAATTCTTACGTTAAGTTCAACAATATAACAAGTAAGATCACACATATGACTTGCGCATGCGAGCGCTGCGTTTTAACAAGTTTCTCACTCAAAAACTCCGAAAACTTTGTGACAATTTGTCGGGTACGAATCGACCAGAGGGTTGGGTATGAACTGACCGAAAGTGGGTACGAAACGTCTGACCCTGGGTACGAAACGTCCATGGGTACGAAACGACTGGATACCCACGCACATAACTAAATATTTACAGAAATGCTTGAAGTTTCACACGTCCTTTTAATGTCAGTGGTAAAATTGTGGGATAATACGAGATGCACAATATATTAATACAATAATACGACGTATATAATGCAGCAACAAACTATATGAATCAGACTGTATGAATCAAACTGTATGAATGTTACACCACGCAAGTACTCAATGAAATATGATCTTCAGTCCATAAGGAGTGCGGGCACAAACTTTTGTTTAGTCACGTGAAAATCGTACGATCACACACACACCTCCACAACTCCCACAGTGGGTCCACAGTTGCATTTATAATTCGGATGTAGTTTCAGCTTTGCATTGTCGTCTCTTATTTTCGTGCCGCTCATAGGACTGAGCATGGCTTCCAAATCTTTGTTAGTGTGTTTTGTAGTGCTTTTATTTTCTCCGAGTTCATTTACGAAGCCATTACAGGAAACCAATGCTTTTACAGCTTGGCTCAAGCGTTTGGATAGCGAAATGGGGACGAAAGCCTTGTCCAGCGACAGTTGTGAAGTCTGTAAGCTGTTATCTCTTCTGGCTCAAACCGCTTTCGTGACAAGCAAAATAGAGGATGAAGTGGTTTCTGTGGCACAGAAGATCTGTAAAGTGTTAAAGATAGAGGACGATCGAGTATGTACCCAGGTCATTTTGGAATTTCGAACTGAAGTGTTGACAGTTACCGACAAAGTTTTCCTGAGCCCTTCAGAGGTTTGTGGCAGCCTGTTTGGACCAACTTGTGCTCACAGAAGAGATCCTGACGAGTTTTGGAATGTAACAGTGCCTGGTAAAAAGCCGCCTGTTAAACCTGTGCCACCACCAAAGGTAAGTATCATTGATTTTTATGCAATTTTTGTAAGCTTTAATTTGAGCTTGATAGTTACGTAATGAAACTGAAAGATTAACTGCAGAATACATGTACCGTGCAACTCCATGAACACTTCATTTGCAAGTGTCGGTGTGCTTTGAAGAACGAGGTATATAACAATAGTTCTATTCTTATTCAATGACGTGCAAATAGGTGGCAGTTAAGCAGAAAGGTTTTCTTGTTATCATCAAATATGTTAGCTGAAGTAACTAGTTATCTTATTACACAGATCATAAGACATATCCAAATCAGGTGACTAGAAATTACAGTCTTGTGACTTCTAACAAGTGAACAGAGGTTGTTTTTAACTGCTGTGACCTACATATAGCCTAAAACTACAAAACAATGTAATGTAGATCAAATGCTGCCAAGATAAAATAACCTTCTATGTACATGAGCAATGTCAAAATCAAGATGAAGAAAAGCAACATGAAAGTTAACAATAAGTCTAAAAAAGGTAAATTCATCAGTAGCTAGTCAGAATCCACAATTTCAATTTCCCGTTTCCTGGCAATGAAACTCTCATTTTTTTCTCTCGTTAAGTGCCACAATTTGAATTGCAAATGTAGAAAGAATGATGAGAATGAAAGAAATACATTGGACATTGAACAAAAATCATCACACTTGTACAAACAAGCACCTGGTGCAAATTGTTTTCCAATTTTTGAATAAAAGGTTTAAGGACTTACATGTAAACATAAACTTTATGCTCTTTGTGCATGTTATAATATCTGAACAGCTGAACCTCTTTATAATGACCACCTTGGGGACAGAAAAGTGGTTGTTATGGGGAGTTAGTGGTGTGATATGACACCTGTTTGTTTTTGGGGAAAAAGCATTTTTAATTTTTAAAAATGCTTGTTGTGGCATATGCAGTGTAGATACAGTGTATGTAAGAGGTAATTTTGCCAGTCATGATTGCTGTGGAGAGGTGACCCTTGTAGAATTGAAAAATAATAATAAGAGTGAATGTCTAGACTGTCCACCAGGACATAAAAAGTGGCCATTGTAGAGAGTTGGCCATCGGTAGTCTGGTCTTGTTTTAATAACACTATATCCACATCTAAACCTTTAAATATGTCTCATTTCAGCCTGGTTCACCAGTTTCCCGTGTGCTGCAGCTCTCTGACATCCATCTTGATCATCTGTATAGAGAGGGAACCAACCCAGACTGTGGTGAGCCACTCTGTTGCCGCAGTAATGATGGAACCCCTGGTATGTATGTTTCCATTTTCCAAATCAGTCTTTAAAATTTCAGGCCATTACAGTATTGTTTGAGCCATTGATACTTGCATAAAATTGCCTGCGACTTAAACCCTAATTCCCTGGTGTTTTTTTTAAGTATTTCAGGGCGAGTGAAAGCACAAATTAAAATAAAACATATGTGCAGTAACCACAGACACAAGATCCAGTTTCAAGACAGTTTATTTCAAGCTGAATAAATGAAGGGGCAAAATATTCAAAATATTCAAAATATCAATGAAAAGAACTCAACTTGATGTGTAAAACTGATAAGAAAACAAGGAATTATATTTTTCTTTGTTCCCTGACAAAAGCTGAGAAAATTAAATACAGAAAAATGAGTTTAGTAATTGACTTCAGGGAAAAAAAACAAATACAACAGAATTTCGCAAAAGACTAACTTAAAAAGAAGAATCACATCAGTTAATTTCTTGGCCACTCAATGAAATAATACACTGCAGTGAAAGAAAGACAAAAGTTGTACATCAAAAATGCGATAAAACAAGCCTATTCAAGGTACATGTAAATTGTATTTCAACTGTGTTAAATTGGTGTGCACTTACAGTGGGCACTTACAGTTTTCTCAACTAAAGAAATCCAGCATTCAAAGATACTCAGACATTTTTCATACTTAAAGTGCCCATATCACCAAAATTTTTATTTTCTTATCTGATTCTATATATCACCCAATGAACTTCTGCGAAAGAAAAATGTGATTTGGGTAAAATGCAATCTTTTTTGCAAGTTTTAAAAACGTTCAAATTTGCCGCCATTTTGGTCCACCATTTGCACCAGTCTTCCCCTGGTTTGGAATGAGTTGTGATGTATATTAAGGAACACGTGACTTCAGGCTGACTTATTTCGCTTGTTTTACCTCTGTAAATTAAACTTAGTAGTTCATACCAAATGCCGGAAAGGAGCATTTTGCATAGACTGCGAAGCTAAATTTATTATACATCTCTACCAGGCTATTACATTAGTAATCTACGTCACAAATCTGAGCACGTCGATGATGTGATCAGCGGCACGGGTAGACCGCAATAAAATAGGATTTTCAGGTTTTTAAAACTTCATAGAAAAATCGCTTTCCATCCAAATCGAAAATTTTTTTCGCCAAAGGTCATTGCATAGAATATAGGATCAGATGGGAAAATAAAAATTTTGACGATATGGGCACTTTAAAATTCCCAAATGAAAGCAACCAAATGAAAAATATGTGACAGTATATTACAAGAACAAATTTTCATAATTTCAAGATGAGGCCAAAAAAACTTATCTGAAAGCTTATAAAAACATTTAAAATTTTGCAGAGGTGCTTCTCTGCATGACAGCTTGTATATAAAGTGAAAGCTTGAGTCTTTGGTGATGACTTTTGTAGTCACTTTATCGGTCGTGGCTTTACCAATCATTCAAAAAGTTGAATTAAACCTCAAAGTAATACTGCACATTACCATTCTTGTTTTTTTTTTTTAAAGTTTGGAAGCTGCATTTATTTAAAATGCACTAAAAAGTGTACCAATCGCTATGATTTCGTGGCGGTCGGGGGAAGAAAAAAATTCTTCACTCTGAACACCTTGATCTTCCGTGAGGCCAACTTAACATTGATTTATGTTTTTCCTTTCCAATTTACATGTAAGTTCCAAAGAATTAATTTCTCTGTTTTAGGAATAAAAACAAGACCCTGGAAGTTTGCAGATTTTGTTCGCAATGTGCCATGATTACCTTCAAGCGCATGATTTTAAGATGAGAAACTTTCTTTCAAGGAACCCTTCAAGTCCTCTAAAAATATGCTCATAAAGTTGATTCTTATTGGGGTATTTGTCCTAACAATAGAACAATAAGAAAACCAAATACATGTAGTCTTCAGTGAGGGTAGGAAATGCAATTGTCCTCTCATGCTATATTTATGGCCAGTTATGGCTGGCACACGAAATTGGGGGTGGTTTTTGTGTGGCCGGTTACAGCTGGTACAGGAGTCAGTGGGTTAATATTGTGATGTTGTTTCGCTTTAGCACCTGGAAAACGAAAAGCAGGCAAGTATGGAGACTATTCATGTGACATTCCACCAATAACATTTGAGACTATGCTCCAGCACATAAACAAAACCCATCAGGTAATAATCAACATATCTCTCTCATTTTTACAGTGTATAGCATTATGATCAAACATAACCTCATTTAGTAGAAAGTTTAATGTGAGAGTACATGTGCACCATCTGTTTGCAAGTACACTGAACTTTTATAGATGTACATGTATTGCAATTGATAATGTGCTGCGAGTGTCCTGTAGCAATGTGCATCAATTTACTTATTACTGATAATTCTGCTGTTGTCATCATAGTTTTCTGGCCATGCTTGATCATGTAGACTTCATGACAAGCTTTCAGCTTCATCTTATATTTTTTCACATCCTTGGCCCTATTTAAATGATAATTTGTTTGCTGGTTTACAGGATATTGATTATGCCCTATGGACAGGAGATATTCCACCACATAATATTTGGAACCAGTCTCGTTCAGACCAGGTGCAGTTTTGGTTGTGTTATAAATACAGGCATATTACAATTCATGTAAATGATATACATTATGATGCATAATGCTCTCCACTAGTCCATATAAATTATTATTATCCAACTGCACTTCGCAGAGTACAAATAACGCTCAAGACGAGTACAAATATCACGCCGTATTTGTACTCCAGAAGACCGGTTTGACAAGTTTCCTGCCGTTGACCAATCAGTTAGTTGGATTTTCCGCGCCAATTCCGTTCGGCTTCGTATACTTCTGTCACGCATTCCCAGAAAATACTGAATATCCAACAAATTCGCTTGCACGAACATACCAATTTGGCGTGTTGGATAATAAATCTCTTATTAAGACGTTTTGTTGTGTAGTATCGCTGATAATTTTTACTCGTTGTTTGTATTTTGACTCGCCCTACGGGCTCGCCAAAATACGGCACAACTCGTAAAAATACTCAGCGATACTACACAACAAAACGTCTAATAAGATATATATATCCTTCTGGTTGATTAATAAAATAAATATCAAGAAAACCAAAACAACACAGTGTCATTTTTATGGCTGACACAGGGACTTGCACAGCCAAAAACCTTTGAGTTCCTCAGACAAAAGAGTGAGTCCCATTCAGCATTTTAGCTCATTTTCTGTGCAGAATGCATTGTTGTGTTCATGGGACATCTGTAGCTTTGTAACCAGGCAATTTCCTTGATAGTAGTTTCCAGGCTCATGGTCAAAGGTCTGGAGGTTAAAAATTAGTCACAAATGAACCACCATGTTTTTGTCGCTGTTTCAGGGGAAAAACGTCTTCAAAATAAGCAATCTCTGTGGATGTTTTGCTTTTGGGTTGCAAGTTGTATCCCTTGTATGGTACAATTTCTCTGTTTTATGCGGAAAAACTTGTATTATGCAGATGCAGATGACTAGCAAATTTTAGGCGGATCCATGTCACCACATCCTGTCAGATGCCCTGTTAAGAGGGGAAAACACATGTATATTGAGCTGTAATCATAATTGTTTGCGTCCAAAATGGACGCATGCAGGGCTAAATTTGTGCGTTCTTTCGGAAATTTATGTGTCTGAGACGTGGGATGCTCAGGTAGATGGATCACTGCACAGGGCTTGAAATTGCAACTGCTACAGTTGCCAGTGTGGTTCACAATTTATCCTTGGGAATCAAAAATTCTTGTTTAATTGCAATTATGGCTAATGTAATAGCCTGGTAGAGAGGTATAATAATTTTTTATTAATCCCTGCAGATATACCTTGTGCAAAGTTTTGTTATCAATTTTGTTAAAATAGGCAATTAAGTGTGAAGTTGATTTTTTGTAGTTATTCTCAGTGTCCCCCCTATTAGCAAGGAGTTTTCCCTCCGTTAGATAATCAACACATTAATAAAGTCATTATTATGGTTATATTTGTCCTCCTACAGTTACAGGCGTTAGACTATGCCACCAAACTTTTAGAAAAATATTTGCCTGGGCTGAAAGTGTTTTCTGCAGTTGGAAATCATGAAAGTGCTCCAGTGAATAGGTACAAGTTTTGAAACAATTTTGTTGTTGTGACAATACCTGTTAAGTTTAAACGTCCCAGCTGTAGTGAAGAATGTCTGATCTCTACAGTGTTGAGTTAATTGTGTTGTAATGAGGTTAATTATGCACTTGTTTGAAGACTGTTTTTTAACTTGCATGTTTGACAGATACATGTAGTAAAACAAATCATTTGTAGTTAATGGTTTTCCCCCCTGTAGTATCAGTAGTTCATACAGTGTTATCATCTGGGTGATGGGAGTTCTAAAAACAACTGTTGTTGGTGACTTATGTTTCAATAACCTTAGGGGAAGTAATATCTTCAGGGACAAGGGAATAGTTTTTGTCAGTCGATGTTATAAGTCTGGTCCGTTGAAAGTGATTGGTCAGTTTAGCTATGATGGTATAATGGCTGAAAGACTCGTAAAGTTTGTCAACAGTCATTGGATGGTTTAAAATCCATCTATTGTTACTAACAATTCACTTGTCTCTGAAGATGATGTAATTCTGCCCAGATTGTCTGAAATGTCAGTCACCAACAACAGCTCTTTTCAAAGCTACATGCACCCAGACAATCACACTATGCAAACTACTATTTACATTTTGTGTTGTCCATTAATTGATGCACAGCTTTCCCCCTCCATTCATCACTGGTGCCAATTCAAACCAATGGCTGAGGGACTCTTTAGTTGATCACTGGAAGATCTGGTTACCAGATGATGCTTTACAAACAGTGAAAAAGTAAGTTGATGCAATCATTGCTGTTTTAAACCTAATGTAACTGACATCTCAAGGTTACCTTAAATTGTGCTTTCAGGGGGTCTATAGTCCAATGCAATACTTTGCAGTGACATCATTTGCAGAACCCTCAAATTTGGGTTATAGACCTTTTGTGGTAGGGGTACTCGGGATTTCAAGTGACAGGGATGATTAAATGGAGTCAGCACCCAAAAAAATCCCTAGGGCTTCCAGCAAAACCCCAAAAAATCCCTGGACCAAAAATTACATGTAACCCCCAAAATATATCATGCCAATTTTAATTTGTGGCCCTTGAAAGTTCCAGAAAGGAGTAATGCTATAACACAAAGAAAACCATTGGAACTTGAACACTTGTGTTTGTTTATTCATCATACCATCTGAATATATGCTAGAGACACCCAAGAATGGTTTGTTTCAAGTCACAAGCGAAAGAAATAAAAAGTTCACTAAAGAAAAAGGGAATTCCAGTGACGGTAAAGCCAATTGACTGAACTGAGGCAGATGAAGTCTTGTACACAGTTGGGCACCACTGGACAATGCAGACTATTGTATAATACGCGCTGTAAAGTGACACCATAGTTAACTATTAAACAAGAACAAAACATGTTTGTTTGTACTTTATTCTCAGAACTATGCAGCCAGGGCACTGCCGATTCTTTTCAATACCCCAAAAGATTTCCAACTCAAATCAAGCTAACCAAAAAAAAAATACTTTCCAAATTTTCGTACCCAAGACAATCCTGGAATCGAAAATTTCAAACCCAAACAAATCCTTCAATCATCCCTGTCACTTGAAATTCCGATTACCTCCCCTGGGTACAGACTTGACTATTCAAAAGATTACTTGCTTTGCTTAAACTGAGTTATTAAATTTTTCATCAAATCTAAACAGACATTAGGTAATTATACTGGTAGTTATTTTAAAAATTCTTTTTCCAACTCAACACCGTTTTTATATTACCGGCGGTAAATTATATTTTTTGGAAATCTTAATTTGTACTCAAGGTCAGAACCTTAGTATTATGTTGGATCTCCACCCTGCGTTACATGTACCAGCCAGCTATTGGAGAAATCTTTGAAAATCCTCTGGGGTGGTTGAGCTGCAAAGGGCCAGCCTCTCATGTAGGAGAATGGGTAACAATACAAGTACAGAATGCTTTACTTCTTATCACTTCGTTCTCCTTGGAACCCAGAATACATCAAGTAATGCAAGCTTGAGTGGTGTGGGTAGCATAATGGCCTGTATGTGAACTTTAACATATGGTTATACATGTACATATAGTGCTGTGTTTTTAAGTATTTATTTTATTTTTTCATTATAGGGGAGGTTACTACACTGTGTATTTGTCAAAAGGATTGAGATTAGTGTCACTCAACATGAACTACTGTAACAATATGAACTGGTATGTAAATTTTGTTGATGTTATTGTTATTGTAACTTATAGGATTAATCTTTCTATGAAATGTTTGGTTATTTCAACATCCAAATATAACTATTATAAATACTACAGTGTATGTACCTAAGCTGTACAGCTGAAAAGTGCAGTGGTACTCTTTATTTTAAGAGTTATGTGTGCATGTACATGTATGACCATAAATTTGATAAGTAATCTCTGCTTTGATCTCAAAGTTATTTGTACATGTATATGTAGTAATGTAATAGTGTTTTCCAGGTGGCTCTTAATCAACAATGTTGACCCTGCCCAAGAACTCCAGTGGTTGATAGACTTATTACAGGAAGCTGAAGATAATGGCGAAAAGGTCTGTGTCTTCTGTTGAGTCTTAAGTCAACTCCTTAGAGGGCGTAGCAATTTACATGTTAACACTAAATTTTTAACCACAGTCAAAATGAAAGCAGACATGTCTCCTAGTCAGGTGACTTGCTTGACAAATGTGTTCTTTTGAACAACATTTTTAGGTTCCAAGGGTGTTCACTTACAGGAGGTTCAACAGTTCTAGATAGAAGTGTTATAATATAATAATGTTAGGACCTAGAGTTTAAGAAAAACCAAAATAATTAATAAACTTTGTATTCACCTTCTGCTCATACGTGTCTAAGTGAATTATAAATATTAAAACATGTTTAATCCTATAAAAAAATTGAGGCTGCATCATAAATACTGTAATTATAAGTACAATGAATTAGTTACAATCATGCATGAATAAATATTTCTAAAACTTTCTGTATTGTGTTTACAGGTTCATATTATTGGTCATATTCTCCCAGGAAACTCAGATTGTCTCAAACCCTGGAGTTGGAATTATTACAAGATTGTGAACCGCTACCAGAGCACTGTAACAGCACAGTTCTTTGGTCATACTCATGCTGATGAGTTTGAAATCTTTTATGATGAGAAAACAAGGAAAATACCCACAAAGTAAGGATACAAAAATATTTCTTGATTAATTGCTTCATCTGTTAATTACTATTGGTGGCATTGATATAAATCTCTGGGTTTTTTTTACAGTATTGCATTCATTGGACCAAGTGTTACAACCTATCAAGGCCACAACCCAGGCTACAGGATTTACGACATTGATGGAGATTATGCAAACAGCTCCAGGGTATTTAGAGTAGTTTCACTTATCAATGTTATCAAAATGTGTGCAAATCAGCAGGGAGAAAATGCAAAGAGCATATCAAGTCTTCC
>JAHPZR010042746.1:5000-10000 GCA_019787425.1 Platygyra sinensis | reverse complement strand
ATCATCATCAGACTGTAATTAAACCTCAAAAACATCTGTCTTCAGATCCAAAAAAATTCACAAGATAAACTAGAAACTCTTTCAAAACCATATGCAATTAGTCAATTTCAATACCTGACAAGAAAAAAACCTAGTGTGCATTTGTCATATCAGACTCTTGCGCCACTGAAACGTTCAAATTTAGACAACACAAGCAAGAAGATATATCCAAACGTAGAAAAGAATGTGTCACCTTGAATAGTATGCTGATATCCGGGCTGAACATAAGTTGGCTGGGCTTATAAAACATTCATTGCATGCATGTAAGCACTGTATTCTTAAGTGTCAAGATATGACGGGTAATTCAAACGATAGCGAACAAAATCTTCAACTCTTAAAAATTAGACTCATCGAGCCAAAAAGTTCCGGAAGCCACACGCGAATTAGAAAATTCAGCTGAAAACTGTGCCACTTACAAAGATCAACCATTTACGGAAGGAAAGGAAGGAAAAGTTGGCTTACCTTTCAATTATTCTGTGTTCATTGTGCTAACTCATCCGTGCACCAAAATCTGCAGCAGATGGAGTATTGTAAATAAACAAAGCAAATGCTTCACCAACGGACAAAGGATACGGCCGGAAATAATAGCAAGGAATAACACTCGAAGAAAGGGACAAAACCAGGCTAACATTTGAAACATACTTACTATTGCTTAATCCTCATTCTCTACGACAGCTAGAAGTTCCATCTGAGCAAAAATCCAAATAATCCTTGCTGTTCGATGCTCCCGTTTACAAAAATGTTCAGACATTTCGAAACTGGCTCCCGCAAATTGTCAGCGAAAAGCGCTTGAGCATACTCCAAGACAACGGATTTTTCAGCCAATCAGCGGTTTTTCCGCCGTGCCCACAAGAGCCCTTTTCTCGGTTAGTTGTTCTCATTTGCATTACAATGTAATCCAACGTTGATGTGAGGCAATTTCGGGCTAAAACTGCAAAATAGCCCGAAATTGCCTTGCCTTACATGCTAGAAGATTTCATAGTAATGCAAATGAGCAGAGTTAACCGTGGAAAGGGCTAGTCAACTCGAATTTTCATTATTGGAATTCCATGCATATTTTTTGTACTAATTTTTATTTCCCTTTCAAAGTTCTTCTTTGTATGAGGTTTCGCGGTCATAAAGTCTTAACTCTTTGGGTGTGATGTCTTTATAGATCTTTGAGTACCAATACCCACACTCTATCTACCATTGTTTTTTATGTTTCCTTGAACTGCAGCTGCCTAATTCTTATGATTATGACGAACCAGAAGCATAGGTGATAAACTTCTGGACGAACTAACTGCGTAAAAGAATTTAAACGGTTTGTTTACTATGTTTCTTCTCAGGAGCTAGCAAACTCTCCCAAAAGTCTGAGCTACCTTATTATGGCTGGAATCTTGGTTCCTTCTCATGATGAGTTCTCGGTGATGGATCCTCAAAGCTTGTTGGGTTCTCAGGGGAAAAAACTGAGAAATGTTGTTTTGTTTGAACGTGAAGACGTAAAGGTGATGGAAAATGGTGATGTGTTGACTAAAAATCTCAGTGAAATAGACGGAATCAAGAGGAAACCTGGGCGGTTTAAGACCAGGCTAAACTTTCCTCGAGACATGACAAGTGATGGAGTAAGAAGTGTACTTGAGATGAACTTCCCTCTCTTGAAAAATAGAAGGTAAATCACAATTAAGGACGATCTTTCTTTGCGTCGATGTTCTTAGTTGCTTTAAATTTTTTCCATGGCAAAAATGTGTTGAAAAGTTCTTTTAGCTTTTACAAACTAAAAAGTATAAAACAATAGCAGTTGTTTCACTAAGTAACTGTGGTAAAGCAAATTGTAACTTGAACACATTGAATGTTGCTTCTCTTATTTGTTAATTTCCATCGGGCGACTTTCAAAATGAGATAATCTTAGAGTTTGACTTAAAAAGCAAGCGTTAGGAATTCTTCACTAACTTTTTACTACTCTAAGAAACTTATCTACGCACTTATAATCAATCTGGGACTTCATTATGGCCACTGATGAGGAAATGGCAGAGTTATTATTATTATTATTATTATTACTTTTTTTTTTGGGGGCGGGGAATTTTCATGCCAAGTTAGTTCTTACTTAGAATACTAGCTACCAACATTTTGCTTCCCGGCAGAATTTATGCCGGGATCTTGGAGGAGAGTTTTTTTCATTGCGGGATCCCGGCGACTACAGTTTTCTCGGCGGGATTTTTCGAGATGCGAGTTGGGAATCTTGCCGGGAAGGATCCCGTCGGGAAAAATCGGGCAACCTCGGCCGGAAATCTTAGTGGGATCCCGGCGGAATCCCGGTACCTATTTTACCAGGACATTCTTCTGATTGTTGATACAACCGTTAACGTTTCGTTTGACCCTGAATTCATTTCAAGATGGACCGCTCAGCAATGAATTCTGAAGGAATTTTTTAATATAACTCTTTCTTCCGTTCTAACTACACCAGCTACATGAAAAAACCGGACATACGGTCATAATCAATTTTGAGAAAAAGGAAGCTCTCATTAAATATGATGGTTCTGTAGTTTTTCTAGTTTTCTTTCTTTCAAAATAAGTTAAAATTGATATATTTCAACGTACCTCATCTTCCATGACTAAGTACAGGACTGAACTTCCTCTCAGTTTTCTGTTAATAGTTTTGCCATCCCAGACACGGCGGTTCACCATGAAATTCGAGTTTTGCACTGTTCTGAGTTCCACGTGCTGCACACGAGAATCTTTAAATTCGAAAAAAACCTCAAGCAAGTCAATACAATGCGCCAGACAGCAACAGCGGAGAGTTATGTTGACACCGTGATAATTAAATAAGAAAGTAGAAATCTTTTTTATTGTATCGTGCCAATAAATAAAGTAACAAAAACACAGGGAGAAGTTCCCCTTGAAATGTTTCATACTATAAATCACCTGCAATCAACCCCCCCCCCCCCAAAAAAAAAAGTAATAATAATAATAATAATAATAACTCTGCCATTTCCCTCATCAGTGGCCATAATGAAGTCCCAGATTGATTATAAGTGCGTAGATAAGTTTCTTAGAGTAGTAAAAAGTTAGTGAAGAATTCCTAACGCTTGCTTTTAAGTCAAACTCTAAGATTATCTCATTTTGAAAGTC
This sequence comes from Platygyra sinensis, assembly GCA_019787425.1. Taxonomy (NCBI): domain Eukaryota; kingdom Metazoa; phylum Cnidaria; class Anthozoa; order Scleractinia; family Merulinidae; genus Platygyra; species Platygyra sinensis. The sequence goes on along the minus strand of JAHPZR010042746.1, from coordinate 6,853 downwards.
GCCCGATGGAAAATTAACAAATAAGAGAAGCAACATTCAATGTGTTCAAGTTACAATTTGCTTTACCACAGTTACTTAGTGAAACAACTGCTATTGTTTTATACTTTTTAGTTTGTAAAAGCTAAAAGAACTTTTCAACACATTTTTGCCATGGAAAAAATTTAAAGCAACTAAGAACATCGACGCAAAGAAAGATCGTCCTTAATTGTGATTTACCTTCTATTTTTCAAGAGAGGGAAGTTCATCTCAAGTACACTTCTTACTCCATCACTTGTCATGTCTCGAGGAAAGTTTAGCCTGGTCTTAAACCGCCCAGGTTTCCTCTTGATTCCGTCTATTTCACTGAGATTTTTAGTCAACACATCACCATTTTCCATCACCTTTACGTCTTCACGTTCAAACAAAACAACATTTCTCAGTTTTTTCCCCTGAGAACCCAACAAGCTTTGAGGATCCATCACCGAGAACTCATCATGAGAAGGAACCAAGATTCCAGCCATAATAAGGTAGCTCAGACTTTTGGGAGAGTTTGCTAGCTCCTGAGAAGAAACATAGTAAACAAACCGTTTAAATTCTTTTACGCAGTTAGTTCGTCCAGAAGTTTATCACCTATGCTTCTGGTTCGTCATAATCATAAGAATTAGGCAGCTGCAGTTCAAGGAAACATAAAAAACAATGGTAGATAGAGTGTGGGTATTGGTACTCAAAGATCTATAAAGACATCACACCCAAAGAGTTAAGACTTTATGACCGCGAAACCTCATACAAAGAAGAACTTTGAAAAGGGAAATAAAAATTAGTACAAAAAATATGCATGGAATTCCAATAATGAAAATTCGAGTTGACTAGCCCTTTCCACGGTTAACTCTGCTCATTTGCATTACTATGAAATCTTCTAGCATGTAAGGCAAGGCAATTTCGGGCTATTTTGCAGTTTTAGCCCGAAATTGCCTCACATCAACGTTGGATTACATTGTAATGCAAATGAGAACAACTAACCGAGAAAAGGGCTCTTGTGGGCACGGCGGAAAAACCGCTGATTGGCTGAAAAATCCGTTGTCTTGGAGTATGCTCAAGCGCTTTTCGCTGACAATTTGCGGGAGCCAGTTTCGAAAATGTCTGAACATTTTGTAAACGGGAGCATCGAACAGCAAGGATTATTTGGATTTTTGCTCAGATGGAACTTCTAGCTGTCGTAGAGAATGAGGATTAAGCAATAGTAAGTATGTTTCAAATGTTAGCCTGGTTTTGTCCCTTTCTTCGAGTGTTATTCCTTGCTATTATTTCCGGCCGTATCCTTTGTCCGTTGGTGAAGCATTTGCTTTGTTTATTTACAATACTCCATCTGCTGCAGATTTTGGTGCACGGATGAGTTAGCACAATGAACACAGAATAATTGAAAGGTAAGCCAACTTTTCCTTCCTTTCCTTCCGTAAATGGTTGATCTTTGTAAGTGGCACAGTTTTCAGCTGAATTTTCTAATTCGCGTGTGGCTTCCGGAACTTTTTGGCTCGATGAGTCTAAATTTTTAAGAGTTGAAGATTTTGTTCGCTATCGTTTGAATTACCCGTCATATCTTGACACTTAAGAATACAGTGCTTACATGCATGCAATGAATGTTTTATAAGCCCAGCCAACTTATGTTCAGCCCGGATATCAGCATACTATTCAAGGTGACACATTCTTTTCTACGTTTGGATATATCTTCTTGCTTGTGTTGTCTAAATTTGAACGTTTCAGTGGCGCAAGAGTCTGATATGACAAATGCACACTAGGTTTTTTTCTTGTCAGGTATTGAAATTGACTAATTGCATATGGTTTTGAAAGAGTTTCTAGTTTATCTTGTGAATTTT
>JAHPZR010042744.1:22500-35000 GCA_019787425.1 Platygyra sinensis | reverse complement strand
GGTGCTCTACCGACTGAGCTACGAGGCCAGCACGGGAGCAGGTCGGGGTAATTTAGGTAGTGAATTCGCGGTAAGTATTCAAGTGAAAGGTATATATAGTAGTTGAACCGCGTAGCACCATAGTTATACAGTGCCCACCAGGGAGCAGAGATGGCGCAGTGATGAAAGCGCTCACCTCCCAATGTGGCCGGTGTCATATGTGGGTCGAGTTTCTTGTTCGTTCTCTACTCTGCTTCAGGAGGTTTTTCTCAATTTTTCCAATCTCCTTAAAAAGCAACATTTCCAAATTCCAATTCCATCGATCCTGGAATGCACGGTCATTTCTACACGAGTTGTTGTGAATTCCTTGGTGCTCCGTGGGTAACAAAATTACACAGGCCCGTAGGGAGGGGGGGTGCGATGGGTGCGCCCGCACCCCCCCGCAGACTGCTGAGGTCCACTTTTTTGTTAAAAAAATAAATAGTAAAAAAAAAAATAATAGTGTTGTTCTGTTTGCCAAGATGCACCCAAGGAGGCTTGAGCTTGGCACACTTCTGAAAGATCGTGATGATCAGCAGCCAGCCGAGTGAACAATACGGATTTACAACTTTATTTCTATTTTTGTTATTTTTAAATAGTGACATTGGCATTGTTATTCTCTACATTGTAAAATACATACGTAAAGCATCAAAATCAATTTTGAAGTTCAAAATTTGACAAATATCCACGTTTTTAGGTTCGCTTTTAGCGACCTATATTGCTATCATACTGACCTTCAAAACGCACGAAATGCAGTCTCAGACAACTTAATTTTCAAAATTTCCCGGGGGGGCATGCCCCCGGACCCCCCTAGTCAAGAGCGCCTCCGGCGCTCGTTGGTCCGTATAATCAACTGATCGCACCCACCCGTAAAAAATCCTGGCTACGGGCCTGTTACATTACATTTTATTTAGGGGAATCTACATGTCTATTTTGTGTTCAGTGGTTCCAGAACAAAAAAGCAAGGTATAAAATAGTACTCATTTGGAGTATTTTTTAGGGCTAGTCTTTTTTAGGGTAATCCATTTGGAAGTACATATATGTTAGGGTAGTCCATGGACTGGGGGTCAGTGTTTTGTCCATCACCCTGGTTTATGGTATGCTGACAAAATATTGGTTTAGTTGAAGAATATGAGTGTCTACGGCTGTGCTTTTCTTTGCGATCTCAAAATGTTACGGTGTTGGAGATGCTAATGAAGCATACGTACGTTTCATACGGATCATTATTTCAAATTGAGGAAAAATTTGTCCCGGCTCTTTAACGAGATAAAAATCACAACGAAATGCTACTGCTTTTTCCTGGTCATTGTGTTTTAGATCGACCAGATGATTTGCTTAGATTGAAAGTTTTCGATCCCAACAAATCCCACATTTGGATTCCCAGACACCACGTTTGTGTTTTAGTGATCGTCATTTAGCGCTGGTTTTTGTCGTGATACTAGTACCTCTCATTCTTAACCAATCAGAATGCTCCACAAAACGCTACGTTCATGGCCAAGCAAGCTATATTCGGATAACAACTGTGTCCGTGCAGTCTCTTATTTTCGCCAGCTCACTTCGCTCACCGACTCTCCTCTAGCCTCCTACGCAGACGCTCTTTATGTTAATCACGCAAGATTGCTTGACCAGCCCAAAAAAGGTCTACAGCTAGCAAGCTATTCTTGGGTTGCACCGTCACGCAATTGAAAGATAATTCAAAAAACCATTCAGTGAATAAGCTCAAGAAATATCATGTTATAGGAGATTAATAATTAAGACACTTCTCCAAGTTTCAGGTCTGTACGTTTACCACATCTTCAAATATTTGTCGAAATATTTTGCACAAATTTACCGAGCTCAGTATGGAGCCACCATGTTGGTGTACCTCCAAAGAACACCAACATGGCGGCCGTAAAATAGTGTAAACATCTGGAACTTACTTAACTGATCAAGCAAACGTTTAAATAAGCACTTTTCCTAATACTTCAACTTCTTAAAAGACTAAATATCCCGAGATAAGTATAAATCTTTTGATAAAAATGTTCATAGCTTTATGTCACGCACTGCCATAACTCTGAAATTTAAAATGTGCCTGTTTTTAGACGAAGCATGTTCTTGAGCTGAAAAGTTGTTAAACAGACATAAATTTATCCCCTCTCATACCTGATAATTATAATAACATTGGTGGGTCTTTAGTCTTGGATTTTAGAAAATGATGACGTCACGTGCAACCCAAGAATTCGTGAGGTACATGTCAGGTCGGCAACTTGTCTGACATAGTCAATCAGTGATATGATATATGTAAAAGTGTATAAAAATATATCACCTCTAGAGGGTCCTTGGCAAGGTTGATTTCTACGCCAGCCTCTGGTGAAATACTTTGTGGCAGATCGAGGGCTTGGTCTTTGGACGAATTTCCTATACCACAAATGAAAGTTAACAAGTTCACATTACTTTAATAATGATAACACGACAAAAGGTAATTTATTTCATGATCAATGTCTCCATTCTCAGTGATCCTCAATCAATCAGACTTGATACTACTTCACAGTCTTGTTGTTTTACTGAGATTTGGAAGTTGGCTGGAAAAACGTGGGTTTCAAATATTATTCAAAGAATACATATTGGTCTATAAAATAAATTCTAGCATGTTTACCAAAAGATGTTACAGCAACTGTTGTCATACCTATAACAAAACTCTCAAATTTGATTGTTTATTAAAAGGTCCAATTTGAGCATTTATTGGAAAGCTTATGCATCGTTTACAGTGTTTTGGGACAGGAGTTTTTGCGCCTGCGACTATTAAACGGTTTCACTTGAATGTATCTTCTCCAGGGATGTTGAAGACAATTCAGGTACTTTTATTCCAAAAAGAAAATTCTCGACTTTTTATTTGTCAAACTTTGTTATAGTTATGATTTATTAACTGGTAACATAACAGGCTACTGGTAACAGGACTTTGTCGTCTTATTCGGTTGGTAATCATGGCTAGCTGCTCCAGGCTCTCAGCTAGTTGGGGTCGAAAAGTGCTTGCGAGGGAACGAATAACGAGCAGACCCCACTCATTGTTCTCGCCCCGTTTTCCGATCGTCTCCACTGACCGTGAGACTGGAACGGGTTCAACTCGTTCCCGGGCTCTCTCTCTCTCTTCAAGGAACCGGAAGAAGTGAAAGCCAAGGAACGAAACATAACCATAAACATAATGCACCTATCAATGGAAATTCCGACAGGCGGGGGAATGTCGGCAAGGGGTGGAGATTTGACAACACTTACAAATGTTTGATCCAATGCCCAGAATATAGGGGAAAAAACGTCAATCAAAAGTATTAGTATCAAACAAGCCCCACTCTGGGCCTGGGAGTTGCAGAAAATAACCAAATAATACAGTAACTATCTAAAACAGATAAAAGAACTCTAGAAAATCAGAGATCGTCTTGGGCATCAAATCCCTGCCTCTAGCCCGCAATTTCAACCCGGTTTACTTGAAATAATATTTTTAATCATTCAAATAAAGTCCTCTGCCAAAGTTGTGTTACTGGCCGTATGCTTTCCCGGCGTTTTGTTGTAAGATCAACACATCCACTCTTTTCTTCTAAGATTTTTTGCCTTTAGGCCTCATACGCACACTCGTATTGCCATGACTAACAAAACCCTTGTCATCAAGTATGCCTCTGGTTCTGAGTTTTTGCCAAACTGAAAGGAGTAGATCTTTCAAGTTGAAAACTGATTAATCCTCACCTTCTGACGAGAAATCGCTCTCAGGTGGTCCACCGGTATCAGTGTTGGTTGAGCTAGCCTCAGATACCTGATTTTGATAGAGCTGATAATAGCCAAAAATAGTTAAGGAAATCTGGCGCGAAAATAATTTAGGAATTACGTTAAGTAACTGGAGTATTGAAAAAAGAAGAAATTTAACAGAAGCTAACAGAGGAAATACTAGATATTCCAGTTAACCCTCTACAACGGATAATTAAAAACTATCTGTGAAACTATTATTACTGATAGTGTTAAACTGTGAGCTTCATTACAAGCATGTTGCCTGCAAATGATAAAGAAAATAAATATGACTACATTTTCTGCAAATAAACCAAACCGATTTTTAAGGCCTGAGCATTTCTTTATGTTGCCATGGCCACGGTACATTTTTCAGCTTAACTATCAAAGTTTGTTTGTTAACTTGTGTGTGGTCATTTTCGACAACCAAAGGATGAAGGATCTTAGAGAAAAGGTGAATGAGACACAGGTATCAAAACTGTGCTCGGCCACCTTAAGCTTGCATTCTCAGCGCGCGTGCGTTCAGTTTGTAGGGAGCCACCTTACATGTAATTGAGCGATCTTTATTGGAAACGTCTGGCAAAAAACGAGATCAGCGGCGGGAAAAAATGGCTGCTTGTGTTATTTTAGCACTTGATACATTGACAATAGTTATTAACATTTTTTTCTGCGAGGAGAAAAAAAAAGGTAATTTGTAAGAGAGAAATTTGTAGCGCGGAGAAAAGAATCAAATTCGCAAAACCAACCAGCGTATTTACATGTTTAGGCAAGTATGTTACTTAGAGTTCTAATTCACCTGACTCTGTTGTAGAAATGGTGCGATTTGTGGCATGGCTCCTACTGTTCCATCATTAAGGTCATAGGTCACAGACCAACTGGTCTGATCTGTCAATCCAAGGCCGGAACAACAATTGTTCAAGTCTGTGTTAAGTGCAAGTGATTCTCCTTGTGTACTTAGAGATTGACCATTCCACTGAGTTGGATCCTTCTCGTCAAGAAGGTCAAAGTAGTCTTGAAATAAATTTATGGTTTGAGAGTGTGATAACTACAATATAAACTAAATTAAATTTTGAGACGGCGTTGCCGCATTATATTGGCGGCTAGTTGAGAGAAAATATATTCTCATATTGGGAAAATATATTCTCATATTGGGAGGAGTCGTGGAGCATTTAGTTTTGCATCGCGCGATTTAGCCATTCTTTGAGAATAGCTAAAAGACAAAAAACCTGACACTTCCTTTGATTTAATGGCCGAATTTATACTAGAGACGAATTATCCGACGCCGAATTTAAATTAGAAGACGATTTATCCATCTAAGATGATTTAGCCTCCTGGAACGAATAATGTGGCCAAATATCGTCTTCAGTTGATTCGTCTGTCGGCATGTCTTGGAGACATGCTGAAAGTCGAATCAGTGGAAGACGTTTTCAGCCACATAATTGGTCTAAACACAGATTTATTGGTATAAAAACACTCTAAGATCCTTTGCTACAGGTACCGGTGATATTGGTTTACCACAAAGCGTTATTGTAAAGTCAGGTAACTGGCGGAGCAATTATGGCACGCCTACCACAAGAAGTTTAGTTTATCTGAATTCAAAAGCAGTGAATTGTGACAGCACCACCTACAAATTTCGCTTAGGGTCAGAGTTAACTGCAGAGACTGTATTACTTAGCTCATTGGTTTTAAATTTCAAGTAAAGTTTCGAGCCATCGACATAACAAGCAGATTGACAACATTTAGGCACAGTTAGTAAGTCATTCATGTTAATAGTGAACAGAACGGGACTAAGAATAGACCCCTGTGGAACTCCGTAATCAACTGGGAGAGATTGCGAAACCACATCCCCAATACGAACATACTGGTACCTTCCCTTTAAGTAACTTTCAAACCATTCTAGCGCTCATGGAGACGCACCAAGGCTGCGAATTTTAAATAACAACATGTCATGGTTTATACTATCAAAGGCCTTCGACATATCCATCAACACCAATATTGAGATTTTCTTTTCATTCATAGCTTTTAATAGCTTATCAGTGCAGACAGAAGAACCGTTTCAGTGGAATGATATTTACGGTTGCCACTTTGGAATTGTGATAACTTGTTGTCATTGTCTAAGAACGTGACAAATTGTCTGTGAGCCAACCTTTCATTCACTTTGGATAGAACCGGTAGCATTGATATGGGCCGATTGTTACATGGGTTTCCAGCATCACCGTCTTTAGGAACACAAGTTACTTCTGCGACTTTCCACACACGTGCAAACGTATTAGATTTCAAGGAATTGTTCATCATGGATGTGATTATTTGCAAGTAGCTGGTAAACTATCCTTGAGTATTCTTGCTGGAACTTTATCAAAGCCAGGTGCTTTGTTTGAAGGCAGATTTAGGATAACATTCGCCACATCGTTCTCTGATACGGGCTGAAATTCGAACTGCTCACAGGGCGAAGAAACGTTAGAGGTTTCATAGGCGTTTGAATCAAAAGTCCAATTTTGGTCCTTGGCTAACTGATCGGCTTTAAGAGCTGTTAGACTTCCAACCGATGAGAAATACTTATTAAAACTGTTGGCCATGTTCTCATGACTGTCATTAAACTGTGGTAAAACTTAAACGGATTACTTAATCTTTACTTAAACTCAAAAACTTTTCAGAAAGCGGTTTTGCCATCTCGTGAGAGATAGCTCGCACAGCGACTCACAAACTTCTGTGAATAAGAGTTTTTTTAATATGGCTATGTCTCACAAGCAGCACTGGGAACTACAGAATTCTCAAATTTGATTGGCTGAAATCGATATTGGAAGCGGTCTAGATTTTCCCATCTGGACCGGCATCTAGACCGGTAATGTTTTGCGGTGAAAAAGTTGCACTCTAAAATGCAAAAATATTGACTATTTTCTTCTAACAACATTTATTAGTAAAGAGGACCAGCAAACTTTGGCAGAATTAAGTTCAGCCAGGAGCCGGCTCCTGGTTCAGCTCATCGCCGTTCGAAAGCCAAATGCTAGCTAGGACAAACCTGGTAGATTAACCAATTAATTTTTTCTTGTTTGCCATATAACAAACATCTTATTAACCGAGCTAAGTCGGTCTGTATGGGAGAATCTTGACCTTGGTCGTGTAAACAGACCTCACTGCGTTCGGTCTGTACTCACGACCCTGGTCAAGATTCTGCCATACAGACCTCCTGCTCGGTTAATAAGAGCTAAGTATGGAGGTAAGAAAATGACGTTGAAATCGATCAATGTATCGGTAATTTACTCTTGGGGGTGTTTGAACGAGATTTGAACAAATTGTGGTATTTTATTCCCTTGTGTTATAGAAAGGTGTTCAACTGAGTGTCGTAAAACCAAAAACCATACAAACCAATGACCTACCAATGAGACTAAAATCTAAGTAATTGTCTAATTACTTTCGTCACAAGATAGAAAACCTCTTTATTAAGAGACTTAATAAGACCTCATAATACCGTCAGATAAATGACAAAAGTGAGATGACATTACCGAGCTATAATGTCGTCTCTGCTGTGAGATGATAGTGATACTTATCGCCGTGCTGGGGAATCTGGGCCCGAGGTCGGGCAATACGGACCGAGCACTGCAAGGTCGGTACAGTAGCGACCGAGGGCCAACATTCCCCTGTACGGCTCGAGCAAGCTAGGTGACGTTAGTAAATTAATTGGTCTTATCAACTGAGTTGAAAATGTTAATTGGCCACCGTGAAGAGATTAGCACTCTTTAAAGTGGCCAATTCACATTATCAACCCAGTTGATAAAACCATATTATCTTGTAATACTCCCCACCGGCGCAACACCACAGTTTTTTTAGAACTAACCCACGTTATTATTCAAATTTCATACACTATACGAATTCTGATTTCTGATTGGTTGATTTGTACCATGTGACACTGGTTGTGAGGAAACAAACTCATTGACGTCATTGTCATGGTGTAATAGCCGTAGTGTAAATTCAACACACCACTGTCATTGCACCATGGCTTCGGCTGACTCAAAGTTTGACGATTTTTGTTTGCAGTGTATTCAATTTGAATAATAAAAATGTTAACGTACTCATTGCCCGTGAATTATCGGGATTTACCTACACTCGTTCACTAGCAATGAACTCGAAATTTCAATACCGCACTCGGCGGCCTCGTGCGGTATTGATATTTCTCGTTTATTGTTAGTGAACTCGTGCAGGAAAACCCCAAGAATTCACTCGCTGAGTGCGTTAAAGCCTGTAATTATTCCTAGGTTAGTAATTAGTTTATGATATGTCACTCGGGCCATGAATTTTCTGTTTTTCGAAAACAAAAAAAAAATGAATGGTTTATGACCGTTCCCATAGAACCGTCAAGAGTTTGTCATATTGAACTGTTGACGTAAAAAGTGCAGCCCGCTACAGGTTATTGAATCGCTGACCGAGAAAACCTGGGAACGAGGTTGTGTTATTTATAATTAGCAGAAAACCAAAGAGCGAAATGGCTGCGAGTAGGTTTAAGAGTCATTTGTTTCCTACATTTCTAACTACAAACAACTAAGTCACCTGTAGACAGCTGTGAAAAGTCTACATCCATCGATTCCTAAATAAAAAGAGAAAAGAGTATATTTACAGTATAAAAACACTGTGTCGACTAATTTTTCATCTGCTTAATTTTCGATGTATTTGAGGGTCTCACGTGTGGTGTTGTACATGTTAAGGCTAATGGTTAATTCATTTCCTTAACAGAAATCGTAGAATCCTAATAACCATAGTTTCAAAAAGTTACAAATTAAGTTTCATTGTTTAAAAAAGTTTCTAATTTTTTTATTATTATTATTACTGCATTCTGCAAAACATATTTGGGATGGAAAAAGGTATTATATATTGTTCCCGCCACGATAACATAAAATTTATATCTTTCGGCTGACGTGTAATCTTCTTTCCATTATAATTATAGACATACTGATGACGGCGTTTTTGACAAAGATTTCTGACTACTTTCCGAAGATTCTCCAAAATTTGTCCTAAGGTCAAGCGAACATCGCCGAACATTTTCTGAAAAATTCCTAACATAACCCAAAGATTACCGAAGACTTGCAAGGCAGACCCAAAAAGATGTTTCGATGATACATCAACGAATTTAAATACAATTCAGTGATATTGAATTTATCTTCACTAGTGACTGGTGAGGACATGGAAAATACTCGAGACCACTCGAGACCCGGATGTGGTTTCGCAAGAATTTTACGAGTGGTGTATTTAACAAATAAAGAAGCCTAAGCCGTGTATTACACTGTGACAAAACACGACGGGCATTTGAGAACACAAGCGAAATGTAGAAAACACGAGCCACAGGAGAGTGTTTTTTACATTTCTCGAGTGTTCGCAAATGACTGGAGTGTTTTATCACAGTGTAGTACACGGCTTAGGCTTCATCATTTGCTTTAAAATATAGATTCTATAGCATGTTGCACTCCGAATTCACTAATTGATCTTGGCCTTAAATATATAAAAATACCGAAGTCATTAAAAGCGAAAATATTTGGCGCAAAGAAATTTTCCCCAAAAGGACAACCATACCTCATATGGTCCAGGCAATCCCATAAGCCTAAGCGCCAGTATCGAACCGGCGGCCATTTTCACTTTGCGTGAAGAAGTTCGGTTTGCAGTTTTTTCTGTTAAGGATTTTGGTGCTCATGGATGACGAAACTTTATCTCATCACGAAGTCTACGGGCTTGGAACATGATGATGAGATGTCTGCATTCCCAAGGAGATCGTTTCATGGCGATTCTACGCTGGAAGATGGCGAACTATTAAAGTGTCGCCTCTCAGGATTAGTCGGCCTTGCAAGATACCCGTTTGTCATTGAACGGTTTCCCGCCTAATTCTACCGCACAGCAAGCTGGCCGAAAGCGATCCTACCCAGCAAGTCAGCTTAGCGTTCAAGCACCAAGCTGTTTTTCTGTCGGGGAGAAGGAACCTTTAAGCAAAGTCGCTAAGGTTTCAGGAGTTTCTACCGATCCCTTTGCTACAGCGTTATTGGCGGCTAAAGCGGAAGCGAAGAAACACGCTTCAAAAGTGACAGTGGTTAATGAGATTCCGCCGCCTTCGAGCTCAACGAATACTCGATATTATATGTGGAATATAGACAGTGAGCGGAAATAACTGATATTTATTTCCGTTCATATATGGAGGACAAAGCACAAAACGAGCTCGTCAAAAAAATTCCCAAAGCCCGATGTTCCCGCTCTCCACGTGCCGGAACTTGATAAATGGCTTGTCCTTATTCAAGGTAAGCAGTCTCTAGCTAGTCTTCGTTGGGAACAAGATCTGATGGAGAGAAACTATATGGACGCAGCGGTCCACTTTGCATCCTTTTCCAGCACTTAAAGAAGGACCCACAGGCCGTACAGGTCGGTGAGGCAATTAACCTGGTTCTCCAGAGCCTCCGCTTACTGGGACATGCTGTGGCAACTGTTAACAAACATAGACGTCAGGATATTGTTCAGTCTACCCATATTACCGACATCACTGAGCTCGGTAAACATTCTGATTCTATGCAGAAGTTCCTCTTTGTCGAATCTAAAGCCCAGGAACTTTACTTTGTGAAGTATATATGAAATAATTCATTACTTTACTTTGTTGGTGAGCTGGCTGAAAAAGTTTCCAAAGCCATCCAGCCTCAGAATAAAAAAAAATCAAGCAGAAAGAATTCTGGTAGAGGCAACAGTTCATCAAACTCTCATGGACAGAATGATCATTCCTCTCACTCAGCCCGCTCATCGTCTGGAAATCACGGCAGTCAAAGGGGGGGGGGGGGGGGGCAAAGGCCCACTCCCGGACAGAAGTCCAACAAGCAGTCCTTGCATGCTCCAAACAGGAACTACGTACGCACAAGAAAAACAGAAGTAAGCCTTCCTTCTACTCCTTCACCTTCCCCTCTCCCCTTTGTTTACATCACTTAGAAAACATTCCGAGGGCAGGGAGGCTAAAGCATTTTCTCCAGAATTGCGAACTCTTAACATCAGACCAGTGGACTCTCAACACTGTAAAGGGTTACAGACTAGAACTAACAGGGAGTCCCAGGCAGTTAAGGCTGCTGCCCCCTCATCACTTGAATCCCAGTCAGCTTGCCCTAGTAAAGGACAAGATTACCAGCCTCTTAGACAAGAAAGCCATAGTGAGTGTTCCTCACCAGAGGAATCTCTTTTACAGCAACCTTTTCCTTGAGGAAAAGAAAGGGGGAGGGCAACGTCCGCACTAAATTCTTTTGTGCACCATCATTATTTCAAGATGTAGGACTTGAAGGTAGTTGCAGACATTCTTCGTCCTCAAGACTTTATGTGCAAGATAGACCTCAAAGACGCATACTTTGCTGTTCCCATCCACCCGGAACACCAGAAGCTACTTTGTTTTCAGTTCCAGAATGTTACCTAGCAGTTCAAATGCCTACCCTTCGGTCTCACATCATCACCTCGGGTCTTCACAAAACTGCTGAAGCCCCTGGTGGCTTTTGTGAGGAGACTGGGTCTAACGGATATGCATTTACATAGACGACATGCTAATCCTGAATTCTGGAAGGGAGGGAGCTCTGAGAGATGCCTCTCTGATGATCCACCTGCTGGAAAATCTGGGGTTTATCGTGAACATGGAAAAATCTAGGTGTGCTAATCAGCTCTTTACATATGAGCTTTTCTCTTCAGGACAGCAAGGTTTTGAACCTTCAGAAGGAATGCGGAAGACTTCTAAGTTCCAAGAGTGCCTCACAGTCACACCTAGCACACTTAATTGGCAAAATGACAGCAGCAAAGGCAGCTGTGTCCCAGGCTCCACTCCATTACAGAGCACTTCAACACCAGAAGAACTCTTTAGACTTCCAGAGAGTTCCACTTCATCAAAAGGTAATTCTAGATGTAGAGGCCTTGTTAGACCTGGAATGGTGGGTAAAAAACCTAACCACAGCCAACACCAGGTCTGTGAAACCCCTTCTCCCCAAGATTCTGATCCAGTCGGATGCTTCAGGGTCGGACTGGGGGACTGTGTACAACAGGATAGAGACAAGGAGTACCTGGTCCCTCCACGAATCCTCTCTTCACATAAATTGCCTGGAACTGCTTGCAGCCACCTATGCAATCAAAGCCTTCACCAAATTCCAAAACAATGCTCATGTTCTAATACAAATGAACAATACATCAGCTATAGCTTATCTAAACAAAATGGGGGAAGCCAAACAGGATGTGCTAGACAAACATGCTCGTACCCTCTGGGTATGGTGCCTCAGCACGAAAATCACCCTTCGAGCAGAGAAAAATTCCGGGTCGACTCAATGTCATAGCAGATGCAGAGTCTCGAGCAAAGCCAGATGCAGCAGACTGGAAGCTCGATTCAGGGGTGTTCAGGGTCCTGAATCAGAGTTTCGGTCCTATTACAGTAGACATTTTTGCCAACAGGAATAATGCTCAGCTGGAGAGATTTTACAGTTATCTGCCAGATCCTCTAGCAGAACAGCTCGATGCTCTAGTTCAGCCTTGGAGGGAGGAGAATGCTTACGCCTTCCCCCCTTTCAACTTGATCAGCAAGTGTCTGAAGAACATAAGCCTCGAAGGAGCAACACTGTTGATTGTTTGCCCGGTATGGCCAACACAGGCTTGGTACCCCCACCTTCAACAGTTGCTAACAAGCAGTCCAGTATTGCTTCCAATTCACAACGACCCACTGTTAGACCCATTGGGGAACAGACATCCCT
>JAHPZR010042744.1:10000-17500 GCA_019787425.1 Platygyra sinensis | reverse complement strand
AAAGAGTTGAACTTCCACAAGATTGGTTTGGTTCACCAACATGACCACTGTTTCATTGTTTTAGAACACCAAGATGGCTGCCATGACGTCATGTACATACGCTCTATTTTGAATCGCACTTTTCAAATATGACACTTGAATATGAATAACGTTTTGATTAATTTACAATTATTGTAAGATTTTAAAAGAGGTATTTCATTTTTCTACTCTGTGTCTGTCATAGGAGTACAGGCAATTGTTTTCCAGGGGTGGGGGGGAGGGGGGGGTGGATCACTTTCCCCAAAAATTTTCGCAAGTTGCCAAATTTTTACAAAACAATTGAACACAAACAAGGGTTATAAGTTCCAGTAATATAGGCCTGCATATGGAGTGAAAATAATCTTACATTGAGAATAACACAAACAGCGGTTATAAACATTGTATTCCAACGCATTTTTATAGATAACTTGACGTTTCGTATGCTAGTCAACATACATTTTCAAAAGTGACCGTTACAATTTTTGAAAACTATATATATATCGTAAAACAATAGAGGTCTGGAACCTAGACTGAGAAAAATGATCTGCAGCAGTACGTGCCTAGACATAATGAGGAGTTATAGCTAAAACAGCAACAACTTCTCACTACTGATATTGACATTAAGGGAAGGCTTTAGCTCTTGAATGAACAGAGCCTTTAATTTTGCAGTGAACGTCAGTTTTTCATAAAAATGTTAGCCAAAACGGGGCCTAAAGGTGAACCCATAGCTACACCATCAATCTGATCGTAGTATTGTCCATCAAATATAAAGTGGCTCTTCTTAGTGGCAAACTGTAATAAATCTTTCAACACAGAACGAGGTAATTGCGGAGGATCAGGGAGAGAATACAATCTGTCAAGACAAATCTGTATTGTTTCATCAAGTGGCACATTTGTAAATAGAGAAGTGACATCCAAAGAACACATTATTCCGTTGTTATGTTTGTATGTTTTGGCCCAATCTGCAAAACTAAAAGAATCTTTAACCGTGTGTTGGTTGGTGGAAATTGGTTGAAGTATTCCAACGAAGTAGGAAGCAAGATTGTAATTGTAGGTGTTTACAGAGGAAACAATTGGGCGGAAAGGGCATCCAGCCTTGTGAACCTTTGGCAGACCATACAGAACACCAGGAGAAGATCCACTGGGTAGAATCTTGTGGAATGTTGCGCCACTTTGAGGAAAAATGGTTGACGAAGAGCAGATTCTGTCCTTCGGCTTTGGTTCAGATATGTAGATGACACCTTCACCATGTTTGACAGCAAAGACAATGCTAATGAGTTTTTAAATTTTCTAAATAGCGGACACGATAGCATTAAGTTTACTATTGAATTCGAAGAAGACAACAAGATTCCATTTTTAGACATCCTTCTCAAACGCTGCCCTGACAACACTTTCTCTACATCCGTCTACCGGAAGAAGACATTCACAGGCCTTTATACCAAGTGGGATTCATTCACACCTCGCAAGTACAAAATCAACCTCATCCGCACTCTCACCTATCGATGCTTCCGAATTTGCTCCTCGCCATCTTTATTACAGCCCGCTATTAAAGATCTGAGAAAGCTCTTGTTGCAAAATGGTTACCCTCAAGGTGTTATTACGTTCAACATTAACGATGTATTGAACAAAAATAAAAACAAACCAAATAACCCTGTTCAAGCTACAGTCCCCAAAAAAGATATCTTAATCGTGTTACCCTACTTAGGTCTTCACAGTAACCAGGTCACGAAACGTCTGAAATCATGCGTATACAATTTCTACTCTTTCGTCAAACTCAAGATCATTTTCCAAAACACACGCCGCATCAAATCCTTTTTTCCATACAAAGATCGCTTGAACCGATCTCAGAAGTCCAAGGTCATCTATAAAGCTGGTTGCTGGAACTGTGATGAATTCTACGAAGACTCCATGACAGAAAAACAGAACATTTCAAGGCCCTCGCGAAAAGTGACCATTCATCAGCCATTGCTGATCATGTAAAAACCACTGGTCACGACATTAAGGTGGCTGAACACAGTTTTTGATACCTCTGTTTCATTTACATTTTTCTCTAAAACCCTTGATCCTTTGGTCACCAAAACGGCAGCAGGCAAGTTATCAACACAAACTTCAACTTTTTGATAATTAAGCTGACGTATGTACCGTTGCCATGGCAACATGATCAAATATAAACAGGTGTTTAAAATCGGTTTTGTTTATTTGCAGAAAATCTAGTCATTAGATTTTCTTTACAATTTGCATGCAACAAGCTTGCAACGATACTCGCAAGTTAGCGCTATTTTAATAATAATTTAACAAACAGATCTTTAATTATCCCTCTTTGAAGGTTCACTGGCATATCTTGAATTTCCTTTGTTAAAGTTCAATTTTGTTTCAATCCTCCAGTTACTTATTTCCTAAAGTATTTTCGTGCCAAATTTCGTGAAATTCCAATGAGTAGTTCTCGAGAAATAAGCGCCTCCGAGAAGTCAATTTTTCACTCAATCGCACTTTTTTCGACTTACTACGCATGCGCTGCATTTAACTGGGTTCTTTTAGCAACAAAGAAATAGCAGAGCTGAGTTCTTTGCATCGTTACCTTTCTAACATACCTTTGTCATAAAAGAGTAAAAGCATCAATTCAATACATTGTGTTCATTTGTGAAGAAAAAAATAGTTCAGATAGCAGGCAGACATTGAGCAAATAAAATGATCGCTCTATTTATGCCATGTTTGTTTTTATGCAATACTTGTGCGCGCGCTGAGTCGCGTTAGCAAGAGCGCGCGCCAAAACTGTGTTCGGCCACCTTAAATGGGATCACTTTGACATTTTAGCGTCCGGAAAAACTGACGTTCACTGCAAAATTAAAGAGACTCTGTTCATTCAAGAGCTAAAGCCTTCCCTTAATGTCAATATCAGTAGTGAGAAGTTGTTGCTGTTTTAGCTATAATTCCTCATTATGTCTAGACACGTACTGCTGCAGATCATTTTTCTCAGTCTAGGTTCCAGACCTCTGTTGTTTTACGATATATATATAGTTTTCAAAAATTGTAACGGTCACTTTTGAAAATGTATGTTGACTAGCATACGAAACGTCAAGTTATCTATAAAAATGCGTTGGAATACAATGTTTATAACCGCTGTTTGTGTTATTTTCTTAATCAAGCTTCGATGGCCTAAGAGCAAGAGTTTATACGATACATTGAGAATATTCCTGTACATGAATCTATCATATAGATCACGTCACAAGTAGAACACTCTACCACTGCACAGCCGAAAATATCAATAACACGATCCATGTCATTATGTTTAGTACAGAGTTGGCATATTCTTTAAACAATGCGAGTAATTATTTCACGTACATAGATTTAAATTTTGAATCTGATTTGCACTTAAGTAACTCTCACCTGTTGATTATTTACACTGTTGTTGCTACTGTAACAGCTATAACCTGGAGTAAAAAATAAAGTGTATCTTGTCAGACCAAATTTGCATTAGCCTTCTGGTTGGCTCCCAAACAATGGTTCACGGCGAAGGTTTTACTTAAACTGGAATATAGACTAACGATTTGTTCAACCTTTTTTCCCCGACATCAAGAATCTCTATAACCGTAAATTTGTTAACGTGGTACTTTACAAAAAATGTGGCGATGTTCATGAAAAAATTCCAGTTTTTGAAAATACAAGATATAAGACCTTTGCATGAACACTTGTTAAAAACATTTTGAAACAACCTTGCCGAATTTATCTCTAGGTGAGTGTGAAATTCATGGAAAGTACACAGTGGTATAAGTATTTTTACGTAGCAACGGCCATAGCAACGGCTGTTTACAATAAGAACATGACCAAAAATATATGGATTAGTTTATACATATATTAACGATACTTTGTAAATAAGAGATGCACAACTCGATTGGTATAATTACTTGGGAAAAACTTTGCCTGATTTACCATCATAGGCTCATTTCTTTCCCTTCTAAAAGGGAACATTTCCTACAATTGCCGAAACGTTTTACAAAATAGAACAACCATTGCATCCCCTCCCGGAGATCCAATCTGCGCCCCCTCCCCAATGTTTGGCTTGTTAAATGCTTAATCCATCGCGTAAAGAAACTTTAAGCGCATTTTTCTCAAAGGTCTACTTTTGAACCAGCTGACTTCACGCTAACATTTCTACTTTAGAGAGTATTAAAGAAAAATTCCTGAAATTTGAGGTAATCAAAGACCAATAGTGTCGTTATTCAATAAACTAAAAGTATCTTAACATTTTCAACGCCTGTCACGTGACAAAAGATTATTTGTTACACTTGGTTTGGTGCCAAATAAGGTTATTTCAAATAAAGCCTGTAAAAAGCACTGTAAACAAGAGCTAACTGTCAAAACTTAGTTTATTGAATAGAACGAAACAGCTAACTACAAGATATGCTTGTTAGAAAATCAAATCTTGTCTTGTAAAAGGGCAGGAATGTTGTTGGCGTCAATGCTATCAAAGAGGGGGACATGGGGATTTGCGGTGTTGCGGTGTTGATGTCTTTTTTAATGCGGTGATGCGGTGAATAAAATCTCAACTTGCGGTGTTGCGGTGATCTCAAACCCTACGGTGTGCGATGTTTATGCTTTTTGCGTTGCGGTGTTCGGTGAAATGAAATTACTTGCGGTGCTGGGGTTTCTTGTTTGACCTTTTCGAAAACCAAGATTTGGCCTAAGTTTACTATGTAGACTTCGTTAATCTGTGCTAATTCATGACAAACATGTACCATCGAGGTTACTAATTTGTAACAAAATACAGATCATCACTGTCTAGTCAATCTTTGGCTGCCAATCCGAAGCTGTTTTCATTTATACGTGACTTGACAAGTAACTTGACCTCTGCCACCCGGAGCTCCCGGTTCGGTACGTGGACACGTGGAGGAGCGAGGACAGAAACAGTCCTGGAAATTTTTTAAACGCCAAGGCTAGGCGTAATGTAATGTATTATTGACTGCGGAACTTTTTTCTACGAAAAAGGAAAAGGTGGCGAAAACTACCGGCCACAAAATATATTCAGATGTCGCGTCGGCAGGTCGGAGAAAGAAACCTGTCTAAGCTATAAGGAATCGCATTTGGTAAGTTTGTAACTTTCACACGTTAACTATTTTTTTCCTTTCCTCGTTGCCATTTTATATCTGAATGACTTAACTTACAGTCTAGGGTAGTCCAGAGATCATTTCGTTACCGGTCTATACCCGCTCAAAGGTCCTGCGGCTTTCTTGACTTTCTATTTTTTTTCAAACGATTATCGATATCGAACGCCAAAGCAGCTAGGCGCCTCTTCAATAGCCTCATTCGCGTGGATCGCTGTGGTCTTCGCCTTCCGCGCGTGTGACTCAAAGGTGAGCCGGCTGCAGGCCACTTTATACTTGGTCAAGAAAGACTTTCAGTCAAGATAGGGCTCTAGTCAGCTCTGGTCAGTGGGTTACACCAAGAAAAGTGAGCTCTATTACATTAAAAGAAGGGAGGGATCTGGGGTGAAACTAAGGCCTCTTCTCTTTTCCTTCGTCCGCTTCCTTCGGGCAAGGTTTCGTCTCAAGAACGACGTGTGGGCAATGAAAAGCGTTGTGATGTGTTTATTTTGTGGAAAATTGTTGAGGTATAAAAGAATGGCGCTAAAAATACGGGTTGCGGACTTGCGGTGTTTCGTTGACTTTTCTTGCGGTGATGCGGTGTTCGTTAAAATGTTTTGCGGTGTTGCGGTGTTCAGAACCCCCCATGTCCCCCTCATCAAATAAAATCTCCAAAGGCTGTGGCTAGTTGACATAGCAACAATTTTGAGTAAAACCTTCAAAATTTATTTTCTCTTTATGGACCTTGCAATAGCACACAATTGATCTTATTTAACCAATTTTAAACAAACTTTTGGTCCATATATAGGGTACCAATCCCCCTTAATTAAGGTTACTTACGACAGTTTTTTGTGAGACTTGATAGCGCACGCTATGATTGCCTGCCAGACGTCAGTATTAGTCGCGCATGTAAAATGACGCAAGTAACCCTAAGAAGAAACGAAAGCTGACAACCAGAGCACTTCTGAATCACGTTAAAACAATGAAGTATATGTAGCGATAGTTTCAAATTGCTTTCATACATGTGTTTAAACCTAGGACTGATAAAATATTACAAAAAGGAGAAACTCACAAAACTCACTGTTTCCCTAAGGGAAACAGTGAGTTTTGTTTCCCCGAGACCCTCCCGAGGCGAAGCCAAGAGAAACATTACGGAGCTTAAGAAACCACGACGGCGACGCTGAGGACAACGGCGATTAAAAAATAAACTTATGTTTAACCTGCGAATCTGGCAATACCCTAAAGCCATTTTGTTTGTTTCTCACTGTCAAACTATCTCAAAATTAAATATGGAACGCAACGTTAAATTCGGAATATAAATTTTAAAAACTAGCCGTCGTCGTTCACGTCCTTCAGACAATGCGAAATTTGGTCATTTCACGTTGTCTTTTTGCAGAAGACGGCCAAAAATGTACCAAGAATTAAAACGCACGTGCACAGCCATTGTGAACGTGCGTTTTAAGACGAAATCCGATAGAAGATGGAGCAATTTCAGGTTTTAGTGGACAAAAATCTGTACCAGAGTAATTTTAAATATTTTACAGTCATTTTTACATTTTTTTAAAGCTAAATACATAAATAATTGCCTGAAATAACACCGAAAACTAATTTCCCACGGAACGAGAGAAAATAAATTTCAAAGTTCAGTGATTTTGTGGAAACACAGGCAAAATTCCATCATCAGTTTCATTTCACCAAAACTTTTAAGCGTTTCATACGAAGTTCAACATTCGTTTTCGACGTTTGGTGTTGCTAGAAATGAATTGTTTTGAGAAGATAATTAAAAGAGCCCTACAGAAGTTTGCAATACAATGTAAATAATCTTGGTACAAGATTTTTGTCCTCTTGTTACTCCAACGTCTGGCGGATTCCGTCTTAATTCTTAAACTCCCTATATTGAGGTTGAGGGGAAACAAAACTCGCTGTTTCCCGTTATACCCAACGCAAAACTAGAAAAAACTGCAAAGAAATCGTTTGTTTTTCTCCGGCTGGCTCACAAATTTGTCGCGGTTTCAAGGAGCACGAGCTGATCACGTGCGGGTCGAAAGTTCATGTTGTTGTTTTCCAAGGGAGTTAGTGAGTTTTGTTTGCCAATACTCTTCAGCCTTTATACATTTTACAGAAAAAAGCAGTACGAATCATGACATTTTCCTCATTTGATGAACATTCAACTCCACTGTTTACATTATTAGCAATTATGAAGCTCTCTGATCTTGTTACATTTCATATTGCACTTTTTATGCATAAATTTCACAACAAATTATTACCTTCCTATTTTGATAGCTTCTTTAATCCAGTACTTAGAATCCATAACTACAATACACGAAGTGCAGCAAATCAATCTTATTACCTGCCTCGAGTTAGAACAAATTACGGAATATTTAATATTCGCTTTTAAGTT
>JAHPZR010042744.1:2500-5000 GCA_019787425.1 Platygyra sinensis | reverse complement strand
TTAATATAACTCTTTCTTCCGTTCTAACTACACCAGCTACATGAAAAACCGGACATACGGTCATAATCAATTTTGAGAAAAAGGAAGCTCTCATTAAATTATGATGGTTCTGTAGTTTTTCTAGTTTTCTTTCTTTCAAAATAAGTTAAAATTGATATATTTCAACGTACCTCATCTTCCATGACTAAGTACAGGACTGAACTTCCTCTCAGTTTTCTGTTAATAGTTTTGCCATCCCAGACACGGCGGTCACCATGAAATTCGAGTTTTGCACTGTTCTGAGTTCCACGTGCTGCACACGAGAATCTTTAAATTCGAAAAAAACCTCAAGCAAGTCAATACAATGCGCCAGACAGCAACAGCGGAGAGTTATGTTGACACCGTGATAATTAAATAAGAAAGTAGAAATCTTTTTTATTGTAATCGTGCCAATAAATAAAGTAACAAAAACACAGGGAGAAGTTCCCCTTGAAATGTTTCATACTATAAATCACCTGCAATCAACCCCCCCCCCCCCAAAAAAAAAAGTAATAATAATAATAATAATAATAACTCTGCCATTTCCCTCATCAGTGGCCATAATGAAGTCCCAGATTGATTATAAGTGCGTAGATAAGTTTCTTAGAGTAGTAAAAAGTTAGTGAAGAATTCCTAACGCTTGCTTTTAAGTCAAACTCTAAGATTATCTCATTTTGAAAGTCGCCCGATGGAAAATTAACAAATAAGAGAAGCAACATTCAATGTGTTCAAGTTACAATTTGCTTTACCACAGTTACTTAGTGAAACAACTGCTATTGTTTTATACTTTTTAGTTTGTAAAAGCTAAAAGAACTTTTCAACACATTTTTGCCATGGAAAAAATTTAAAGCAACTAAGAACATCGACGCAAAGAAAGATCGTCCTTAATTGTGATTTACCTTCTATTTTTCAAGAGAGGGAAGTTCATCTCAAGTACACTTCTTACTCCATCACTTGTCATGTCTCGAGGAAAGTTTAGCCTGGTCTTAAACCGCCCAGGTTTCCTCTTGATTCCGTCTATTTCACTGAGATTTTTAGTCAACACATCACCATTTTCCATCACCTTTACGTCTTCACGTTCAAACAAAACAACATTTCTCAGTTTTTTCCCCTGAGAACCCAACAAGCTTTGAGGATCCATCACCGAGAACTCATCATGAGAAGGAACCAAGATTCCAGCCATAATAAGGTAGCTCAGACTTTTGGGAGAGTTTGCTAGCTCCTGAGAAGAAACATAGTAAACAAACCGTTTAAATTCTTTTACGCAGTTAGTTCGTCCAGAAGTTTATCACCTATGCTTCTGGTTCGTCATAATCATAAGAATTAGGCAGCTGCAGTTCAAGGAAACATAAAAAACAATGGTAGATAGAGTGTGGGTATTGGTACTCAAAGATCTATAAAGACATCACACCCAAAGAGTTAAGACTTTATGACCGCGAAACCTCATACAAAGAAGAACTTTGAAAGGGAAATAAAAATTAGTACAAAAAATATGCATGGAATTCCAATAATGAAAATTCGAGTTGACTAGCCCTTTCCACGGTTAACTCTGCTCATTTGCATTACTATGAAATCTTCTAGCATGTAAGGCAAGGCAATTTCGGGCTATTTTGCAGTTTTAGCCCGAAATTGCCTCACATCAACGTTGGATTACATTGTAATGCAAATGAGAACAACTAACCGAGAAAAGGGCTCTTGTGGGCACGGCGGAAAAACCGCTGATTGGCTGAAAAATCCGTTGTCTTGGAGTATGCTCAAGCGCTTTTCGCTGACAATTTGCGGGAGCCAGTTTCGAAAATGTCTGAACATTTTGTAAACGGGAGCATCGAACAGCAAGGATTATTTTGGATTTTTGCTCAGATGGAACTTCTAGCTGTCGTAGAGAATGAGGATTAAGCAATAGTAAGTATGTTTCAAATGTTAGCCTGGTTTTGTCCCTTTCTTCGAGTGTTATTCCTTGCTATTATTTCCGGCCGTATCCTTTGTCCGTTGGTGAAGCATTTGCTTTGTTTATTTACAATACTCCATCTGCTGCAGATTTTGGTGCACGGATGAGTTAGCACAATGAACACAGAATAATTGAAAGGTAAGCCAACTTTTCCTTCCTTTCCTTCCGTAAATGGTTGATCTTTGTAAGTGGCACAGTTTTCAGCTGAATTTTCTAATTCGCGTGTGGCTTCCGGAACTTTTTGGCTCGATGAGTCTAAATTTTTAAGAGTTGAAGATTTTGTTCGCTATCGTTTGAATTACCCGTCATATCTTGACACTTAAGAATACAGTGCTTACATGCATGCAATGAATGTTTTATAAGCCCAGCCAACTTATGTTCAGCCCGGATATCAGCATACTATTCAAGGTGACACATTCTTTTCTACGTTTGGATATATCTTCTTGCTTGTGTTGTCTAAATTTGAACGTTTCAGTGGT
Organism: Platygyra sinensis; assembly: GCA_019787425.1. Classification (NCBI taxonomy): domain Eukaryota; kingdom Metazoa; phylum Cnidaria; class Anthozoa; order Scleractinia; family Merulinidae; genus Platygyra; species Platygyra sinensis. The sequence continues at coordinate 2,555 of JAHPZR010042744.1, read as the reverse complement.
GCAAGAATCTGATATGACAAATGCACACTAGGTTTTTTTCTTGTCAGGTATTGAA
>JAHPZR010042742.1:0-14215 GCA_019787425.1 Platygyra sinensis | reverse complement strand
AAATCTTCAGTCAGCTTAGTTCATGTCGTTAATATATTCTAATGGTTCAAAATAAGATCATTTACACATGTGATTCTGTGTTCTATTTGGTACAGTAATTTTATACCAGTGCTTGGGATTCGAAGGTTATCGTTTGTGTTCGATTCCCTCCTTAGGGTCGTTACTGTCAATTCACTTATATCGTGCCAACATTTTTAATCTAGTTAATTTAGTTGTAAGTGATATCATTTGTGACCGAACTTGCCGATTTTCTTGACTAGTAGTTGTTTTTCAACAGGTTTCGGACCAAAGAGGTCCCAATGACTCACAATGTCCAATAACGGAAGTCAGGTTAGTATAGCAGTCGATAAGTTATTCTCCTCATTGCAAAGTTAAATTTTTAATGAATGACTAGCAGTGAGCATAGTTGGTTCTGTAAAGTGGTGCTGTATCTTGCAATTACTTACCTTTCTGTGACACTAATTTAGCAAAAAATTGCTAAATTACAAAATTAAAATGCCCCAAAATTAAGGGCAACTAAAATAAAATTTATGAATCCGAGATACTTTGACCTGGCAGCTTCACACAGTCACACCAAGGAACTTAGGTGAACCATGATGGCAATGACAATGAGCATGCATCCAAACAATTGGTTTAATGAGCAAAACAATTGTTGTGCAAGTGTGTTATGAATCTTCCTATAATACTATCCATGCTCTGGTAAAAAACCAACTTGGCAATTTGGAAACAGTGGTCACAACTAGAGCTGGACACTTACAAGAGCATGCTCTTAAAGTAACCATGCAATGGAACAACAGGGTCTTCAGGGTTGTTTAGAAAAACTGTAATCAAATTAACATGAAGTGCAGAGCTAGCTGTGGCTTGGAAATACCATGTACCTAATACTTTTTAGGGATAAAAATATGTCTATGCTTTGGTTTGAGTGGAAACTAGAAGGTTTCAACTATAAACTTCTATGGAAATAATCATGAACTTTCAACTTGAGATAGTACATGTACATGTACTTGCATTGTCAACAAAAGATCAACACTCCTGTTATATCACTGCAAATTTGACCAAGAAGACAATTGAAGGCTTCGGTGGAAAAAGGGCGTTAGGTTTTTTACTGAAAAGTGAACTTTGTCGAAAACGCTCCAAATTTCGCATGCAGTTTTGTTTCCGTGTGTCAAACAATGTTCTGCATGTTTTTTCCCTGAAGTTTGCTTCCTTTTTGAGATGTTACGTATGCAAAAAAACACATTTTTCCAAGGGCATCCTCTGGGGACCTTTTGTTGAATGGAAAACAAAAGAAACCTTTTGTTTCGCTAAGCGATCAACTCACTATAATACCTTAAGCTCTTACTACTGCTTCGTTAGCACAAGCGGATGAGGCGCTGAACGGGCCAGATTCGAATTTGTTTTGCCGTGACGCCGGTTCGACACGAGGTCGCTCAATTTTTTTTTTCGCTCTGTTCCTTTTCTTTTTTCAAAAATGAAGATATCTATTTTTAAAAAAATGCGTATACAGCGGGAATCTGGAGAGGTTTTTTTATACAGGTTATTGTGATGTGAGACAACACGTGAATTTCGATCGAGCGTCAAAGCAAAGAGAAGTGATGCATGATGCAGTACAGCTCTTTCGACTAATATCTTAAGCATTGTTTTTAAGTACCTTGTAGCTTGCCTGGTGGTTGATAGGCATCATAAAGCCTTGATAACCCGTAAGTCACCAGCATGTTTTAAAGAAGCAAAACGTGTTCTGTAACTTCCAACGCAACTGATATCAGCGGCAAGTCAGTTATCAGCGTTCAAAGTCAGGTCGATCCAGGCAGCAAAGTCCAAGAGCAGTTCTTGCCCAAGAATAAAACCCTGTCGTGAGTTGTGGCCCATTTGCCAAGCGTTGCTAGCTTCAAAGTTTGGAAAGTGAGAACTGCTTTTAGACTTATAAAATTTTTCTTGCATCATCCTCCATGTTTACCCGCGCATGAGGTGTAACAGAACCTTCCCGGCATGCATTTCGATCACGTTCGGCAAGACAAGCCAAGACGAGACAAGACAAGACAAGACTCTGTAAATAACAATAATATTAACTAATTACAGAGCATGTTTTTTTCCTTTTTTGTTCCAACATAATAATGGCCAACAAGAAGCGATCGATTGATTCAAAACATAGATCTGTGATCCAGGTTGCGTTGATTTTACTTCAAATCGGCATGATTTGTAGTGTTTTAAACTTCTGGGATCAGGGGCCATGCAGATGTAAGGAGAGAGACCTGTACATTGCACAGAAGGGTTAATCTGTTAATCTGTCAGCCCTACATTTTTAAGCTTATACGTTGCAGGCAGTTAAAATGAAATAGAGATAGTTGCTGTGACGCTTTAAAGTGAAATCAACATTTTAACCTATTTAGGCCCGAAATCGACGTTTTCGAGTTTACGTGCTGGGTGAAATGAACAGCTTGCTGGATTTGAAGTGAAATCAACATCCTTGCCGTCATGCCTTAACGCGAAATCGCGTAAAGTGAACTGGCTGTAATTTGAGTGAAATTAACGTCTTTGCGGTCGCGTGATAACGTGAAATTACAATTTTAACGGTTTTAAAAACCTGAAATCAACATTTTTTAAGGTTACATCTTGATTGTTCTCCTTGGCCTAACACTGCACTAACCCTAACGCGTCCTGACCTTAACTCTAACGTTATCCGAAGCGCTAACCCTAACAATGAAGCGCTAGCGCTAACCCTCGGCAATAACCCTCACCCTTCAACGCTAACCCTAGTTTCAAGCGGTAACACTAAACGTTAACTCTAAGCCTAACCTTGTTCCGTAACCCTAGTTTCAAGTGGTAACCCTAGTTTCAAGCGGTAGCCCTATTTCAAGCGGTAACCCTAGTTTCAAGCGGTAGCCCTAAGCGTTAACTCTAAGCCTAACCTTGTTCCGTAACCCTAGTTTCAAGCGGTAACCCTAGTTTTAAGCGGTAACCCTAGTTTCAAGCGTAGCCCTAAGCGTTAACTCTAAGCCTAACCTTGTTCCGTAACCCTAGTTTCAAGCGGTAACCCTAGTTTAAGCGGTAACCCTAGTTTCAAGCGGTAGCCCTAAGCGTTAACTCTAAGCCTAACCTTGTTCCGTAACCCTAGTTTCAAGCGGTAACCCTAGTTTCAAGCGGTAGCCCTAAGCGTTAACTCTAAGCCTAACCTTGTTCCGTAACCCTTCAACGCTAGCCCTAGTTTCGAGCGGTAACCCTAACCCTAAGTAAAACCCTAAGGGTTTAAGTCCTTGCGGTGGCGTGATAATGTGAAATCAAAATTTTAAGTCTCTGTAAATGACCTGATATCAACATTGTCTAGCTTGCGCATTGCGGGAAATTAACATCTGGCTGTAATTTGAGTGAACCGAACGTCTTTGCGGTCGCACGTTAACGTGAAATAAAAGTTTTAATGGTTTTAACCTGACATCAACACTTTTTGAGGTTACACGTTGCAAAAGATCAATATTTTGCTGGATTTTGTGAAATTACCGTCTTTGCGGTCACGTGCTGACGTGACAACAAATACAGGGTTTTTTGCATACGTAATATCTCGAAAACGAAACAAACTTCAGCAAAACAACATGCAGAACATTGTCTAACGCACCTAAACAAAACTGCATGCGAAATTTGGAGCGTTTTTGATAAATTTCATTTTTGAGTAAAAAACCTAACGCCCTTTTTCCACCGAAGCCTTCAATTAGTGTTTTTTTTTAGTATCAAAATGTTGACATGCACAAATCAGAATCTAAAAGTGGTCCCTTGCATAAGCTTAAAACAAAAAGAAAACCAGTTGGTGATTGCCAAGGGTGGTCACAATGTTTTACAGGAGCGGTCACTTATGGGAAGTTTTCAATACCAAGTTTGAGTAACAGTGTAACTTCTACTTTATTAGGCTATTCTCCTCTTGTGTACATGAGTGAGAAAGGGGGGGGGGGGGTGGGGGAAGAAATAAATGTAAATTCATTCAATTTAGTAAAGCATATTTGTCATTTTATCACCATAATTTTTGGGTGCATAAGTCAAGTTTCTTTATGCCCACAAAATGTATTTGTAGTAATTGAAGCAGACTTTTAGAATTCAAAATGTGTTACATGCAGCTTTATTTCTTTTAATATTCACATTTTTGATTATCTGGACTCTCGTGTGATAGTTGACTTGGGCTGCGCCCTTGTCAACTATCACACGATAAAAATCTCAGGCTCATAATCTAATAATTGTTAAATACATATATCTCATTAGATGTTTTGTTGTGTAGTATCGCTGAGTATTTTTACGAGTTGTGCCGTATTTTGGCGAGACCGTAGGGCGAGTCAAAATACAAACAACGAGTAAAATTCTCAGCGATACTACACAACAAAACGTCTAATAAGAGATTTGTTATCCAACACGCCAAATTAGTATGTTTGTGCGAGCGAATTTCGTGGATATTTTACAGGGAATGCGCGATAGAAGTATGCGAAGCGGAACGGAATTGGCGCGGGAAATCCAGCTAACTGATTGGTCAACGGTAGGAAACCTGTCAAACCGGTCCTCTGGAGTACAAATACCGCATGATATTTGTACTTGTCTTAAGCGTTATTTGTACTCTGCGAAGTGCAGTTGGATATTAATAAAACCATTTACTGTATGTTGCCTTGTGTTTTCATTCAGGTACCAGTGTGGACAGCAGGAACTGAAGTTGTGGGGAAATTTCAATTTAGAGCCAGAACAAGAGAGGTACTTAGTGCATTTAACAAATTTCTGCCTATCTGTCTTAGAGTTGTATTCACATAAGTAGAGGTGGCTGTCGTAGAGCTTACTTTGAAAGCCTTTCAAATAAGCAGCAATTATTTTTTACTTCATAGGCACTTAAATACAAAATAATGTAATAAATTTATAAATAAATGTCCCCAAAATGTTTTCTTTGAGATAGGACATTTGCCTTTGAAAGCAAATCACACACTGGTACATTTGCTGTTGTTGGGGGGTCTGGAATCACTTCTGTCATGATGAAATCAAAATGGTGTCTGTCTCAGACTGGTCAAACTCTTTATATCCCTATGGAACTTTCAGCATCAGAACTAAGAGTTCAACAAAGTTGATGAAAAAGGAATCTCTTATCTCATATTTCGAGATTCTCCACGAAGCTCTTCACAACTTCTCACAGGATTGGCGAAGAAAAGGATTCACAAATAATAGCAACAATGGACCCTAGCGCTAAAACAAGAGAGCTTAGAGAAAAAATCCAGTGAAATTAGAGGTTCTAGAGATCTTTATGACTACAGAAAGGGTTAATGAAGCTGTGGTTTTATTTAGGATTTGGCCTTCAACAAGGGTGAAGTGCTGTACATTGAAAGTGTTACTCGGGTGAGTACAGTTATGATGTTCTACTATCAACTAGTCTCTTTAAGGTTTTATATAATAACCCAAGTTATTCTCACATTTTGATTGGTTCTCGCCTATGATGTATTAGAGGACAGATGCACGATTGACGTCATCATTACAAAGTTTTTCCCTCTGCCGTTTTAAAATGGCAGAAAGTTTTGATAATTAGGATAATATTTTACGTGATTAGGCAAAAGATAAGGTACAAAAAAGTCTTGCCGAGGCATTGAACAGGTTCGAGAAGCCAGAAAAAAAGATGAAGCTGTTTCTTTCAGAAAATGATCCAGAAAAAAATTTCGAACAGTCGCAGTCGGCAGTCGGCAGTCGAGCGAGACCAAACCAAGCACAAACTTGGTCTTGGTAAGCCAAGAACCATTGCTTTATCTTGAATTTAAAGTGCACCTAACACCAAAATTTTTTTCGCTCAAATAATAGAGCTTATTTTGTGGAGTAATTTGGCGCAAAAATTTTTTGATTTGTTTAAATCCTTGAGTTTTTATGCCCTGTCAAAGTACGTCCAAATGCCGCCATTTTGGTTCGCTACCGAGTTTAATGGGGCATGGGTCAAGGGCCGGATGTGACGTCAAATCCAGAACATGATGGTTCTGTAGTTCGCATATTTACTTGTTTTGGAGGTGAAAGGCTGAGAAAGTAGTTCGAAAAATTGCCAGCCAGGAACATTGTAAGGGGGATGTAGCTACTCAACAAACTTGCAGGAGGTATTACGCTTCATGTCATACCGATTTTATTTAGAGATGATCGACGTGAAGCGAAGAAATGTAGAAAGCGAAGGGTCAATTTCGTGAAAGCGAAACGCGAGCCGTCTAGGAGTTTGTTGATCTGTTCTATGAATTTCAAACCAGATGATTTCGTTCGACACCTTGATTTTTAGGAAGAGGAGGAGATTTTGCTGAGTCCATGGCTTAAGCAAAACGAATTTGGTAAAATCCGCTTCTCAGATCTATTGATTCATGCATCCGCTGTTGGATCTAATCTGAGAAACAGCAGTCAGTCAGCGCAGCCGACAGAGACAGAAGGCAGGAGAATAGCGAGCCAATTTTTTCTGAGCAAATGTCCTCTGCCTTAATATGCTTAAGTTTCCTTCCTTGGTCAATTCTTAATTTGAAAGAGAAATCCAGGAGGGTAATTTTGGCAGAACTCAATTCCTTTCCAAGTCACTCTTCTTTGAGTCTTGACAACCTTCTAACTCACTGCAACAATAACATTAGCTCATGTTTGGAGGGAAGCGATGCTACATTTATTTCCACATTGCACGTAAAGAATACAAACACAGTGTCAAGACGGATAATCAGTTGATCTACATCATGAACGCATTAGTTAAATAATTCTACGAAAGTGAATGGACTTGAATGTTATTTCAAAGATAATATTATGCGAGGTAGACTGTATAGAAGGTGCGGAAATATTGTAAACACGCGCACGCACTACAAATTATCTTATTACTCTATGACTTCTACATATCTTTGCCATCGAGTCTGTCCTTCAGAGCTCGTTCGAATTCTTTAGTAGCTTCTACCTCCTGGTATTTGGTTGTCTTTTCTTAGTTGGCCAGAGGCTGGGAGGCTGGGTGCTCGGCAAAAGACTAGCAAATAAATCAGCTTGGTCGTCATCGAGTGAAGTCCTACTTCATGTCTTCAGTGATATAATAAATTTCAGAGTCTTCTGAGTCAACATTCATTTCGGAATCCGACGAAGTAGAAGACATTGTTACTAAAAACAGAAATCTGTTAACTGTGGAGTCCCAGCGAAAAACTTGTGCAGCAAAATCGCTACTGCACTCGTAGAAAATAGAAGACCTGACGGGGACAGCCGAAGCGTTCGTTCTCGATTTGATGTCACAGCTTACACTTTCCCCAGATTCCCCATGCGTGGTCGCGAACCATTGAAACTCAGTTTTGATGGGGCATAAAAATTCGAGGATTTAACCAAATCAAAAAATTTTTTTGCCAAATTACTCCACAGAATAAGCCTTATTATTTTGTGACCAAAAATGTTTGGTGTTAGGTGCACTTTAACAAACCCAATAAACAAAATGTTTCTGAGATTAATTCATTTAAAAAATTCAACTTTTCCCAGCACTTGTCAAAACAACTAGTGACACACTGATTGATGTCAGAAATGAAACATCAAAACATCACTTCTTAAAATCAGTAAATAAATATAAATACATAACCTTGCTTTCCAATGCGAATCCTTCCTGTCCATTTCAGGGCATAGCAGCGAGCAACTATCGCAGCTAAAATGTGTCTCCAACAGTATATCGAGCTGATTTGAGAATCACCAACGACAGAAGACAAAAATCTCCACTATCATTTACGCTCCTTTCATTCAAAACTCGAATCAAATGGCCTCTAGGTTGACCGCAACCACAAGTTTTCCGAGGGTTTTTTTCAACTCCTGTAATTTTCAAGGCAACGTCCAAGCTTTTCGGCTCTCTGGGCTGCTCCGATGACAAAAACTGACTTGATTTTTCCAGCATTTTCTTCAAGATTTGTAGATTTTGCAGTTCAATTCTGCCTTCACTGTAAGTTTTCATTCAACAAGGAGCGACGCTCGAGTCAGGTTTGACAGTGGCATGATTTTTCTCGACCAATCACAATTCTTTGCTACGCATAGCAACCAATGAAATTGCTTCATTTTGTATAGATCATAGATCATGTCAAATGGCTTTTTTTCGTCTTCGCCAAAGTGGGCAAAGGCTGAGCAAAAGGCCGGCTTTCGTGTTATGTTGAAATATTTTGAAATAAAAAAGGGTTTTTGTTATTATATAAAACAAATAGATTCCATGTTGCCGTGCGTCTGATTCAGTAATAGATCACAGAAGACGTCAAAATGTGGTAAGAACATCAGTGACACACTCGGCTACGCCTCGTGTGCCACTTTTTTGTTCTTACCACATTTTGACGTCATCTGTGATCTATTTCTGAACAAACGCACGGCAACATGGAATCTATGTGGTTAAATGTATCTAAGACTGTTGAAAGAAGAAAAATTATTAAGAAGTCACTTGGTGTACAAATGGCTAAACAGGCTCAAGGAAGTTATTGGGACAACCTGACAGACTGCTTGGAGTAGATTGCAGTGCATATGCAAATTATTTTTAGGTCTGAGTAGTAGCAACACTCTTGAGTCAGTTCATGTTATGGAATTAAGTGTGAGTATTGAGGGAATAGGACTGTGTACAAACTTGATGTTTCTTACGTACATTTTTATTATTCAACAAATTGTAACACTATCCAAATGTGGTCATGATGCTCTCGATATCTGTCATCCGTAGGTAACAGATATCCGGCGATATACGTAGCTTCACACGTGGGAAGAAAAAGTGAAGTGAAAAAATGTCGACAGAAAGGTTTAAAAATGTTACGCGCTTGGAAATCAATTTTGTTATCAATTTGTTGAATAATAAAACAATTATCCTGCTCAATCTCGCAGAATATCGTCTGAGTTTAGCCGACTCGGCCTATGGCCTCGTCGGCTAAGTATCAGACGATATTCCGCGCGATTTCGCAGGATATTGTTAAATAACTGTAAAGTTGCCTAACACACTTACAACTAGTTTAAAAGGCTCTTCTATGTGTGTGGACATCAACTTTTGTGGTAAATAAAGTTTTGATGGTTCTGTTCATTTTGTTGTCGTCCCTTAGGATCCTAACTGGTACAGAGCAAGGAATGGAAGAGGACATAGAGGAATGATTCCTTATAATTATGTAACAGAGAACAAAAGAGGTGTAAAACTTCATGCCATGCCGTAAGTTATCTTTTAGATGAAATGCTACTTGAACAAGAGATCACAAGTTTCAACATCGGGAGTGGTTTATCATGCCTCAAAACTATAGAAACTTGTGGTCTATTGGTTTTATATATTAATTTAGAAGACATGCAATTTTCCCATGAGTTTACTGGTGCAGTAAACCATAGCTGATTGACCAATCACAGCATGCGCATTGATATGGTGATAATAGTAGATAACCCTCAAGAGTAAGTTTCATCTACTCCTACGGTCATCTACAGTTATGTACTTGTACATGTGATGTCTTGATGAACACATTTCATTTTCTAAAGAATGTAGTTTTACTTCCTGGAGATGAGACTGAATGTCATAGGCTACACTACTCACTATTTGTAGTACCCTAGCAGCGTTTACGTGTTAATGTACCAGCAGCCACTTCTTTGCATTTCAAGCTCGGTCTAATTATTCAATAGTAGATCAACATAAGCATGTAATATGTACATGAGCAAATCTCTGTAGACTGCCGGTTGAGACTGGAGTACAACAAGATAATTCACCCTCTTGAGGGTTTTAAACAAAGGTGAAACTTTTTAAATGACGAACTTTATATTCTTTATTCTTTTTCTTAGTACAAAATAATGCAAAATTGAGCTAGTTTGTTCCACAAATAGCTGGAGAGCTAGTCGTGGTGGGGCAAGAGAATTACAGGAAAAATACAAGTTATCTGATAAAGAGAAAAAAAAAATAAAGAGTAAAGATCACAATTTAAATTCTTAAGTGAATTTTTATGTTCATAATACAATATTGTCCACATAACTATAGCTTATTTCATATCATTTTTGTGCCTAATGCTCGTAGAGCTCAAGGCACCATGCTATTGAACATATGTGTACGTCCGTAACACTTGCCGCTCGTGTAATATGTCATGAAGTGTCCTCCCCTTAATGTTTTTTCTGGGCGATGTGTAATATGTCATGAAGTGTCCCCCACCCAACGTTTTGGTCAACAAAATCCAGAATTATTCTCGTGTGTGTCGGTAACTCGTGTTTTTCTCTTATTCTTCCGCCAACAACCCGAGACCACTTTCGAGCAATGTTCATTTGATTTTCGTATCCCGAGAAGACATGACGTAGACGGCAACTTTTTGCTACGATCGCTCCATGTGCTCACGTTGCATGTTTGTTCAACGACCTTGGTAAGTTTTCTATGTTAAGGTGCAACGGGGCATTTTCGTGGGAAAAAAATTCAAACCACAGCGCTCTTCAGAAAACCTTTTTTCCACTACAAGCATGTTAAGTTATATTCGTTTGAAAGGTCGTTAAAATGACCATTTTCGACTACAATAGTTTTTGCTTCTGAGTAACAAAAACATCCGATTGCATAATAACGCTAACCGCACGCTATGAAAAGATGCTGACTTCGCAGCGATGTATAACTTCTCCGTTAATAGCTACCAAACATCGGCAAAGGTAAAATCTATTCCTTAACATTTCAGCTTCATTGTGTTAAAATGTCAGCGAAATCGAACAAAACCAGCACTATAAATTGAAGGCTTCGGTGGAAAAAGGGCGTTAGGTTTTTTACTGAAAAGTGAACTTTGTCGAAAACGCTCCAAATTTCGCATGCAGTTTTGTTTCCGTGTGTCAAACAATGTTCTGCATGTTTTTTCCCTGAAGTTTGCTTCCTTTTTGAGATATTACGTATGCAAAAAAACACATTTTTCCAAGGGCATCCTCTGGGGACCTTTTGTTGAATGGAAAACAAAAGAAACCTTTTGTTTCGCTAAGCGATCAACTCACTATAATACCTTAAGCTCTTACTACTGCTTCGTTAGCACAAGCGGATGAGGCGCTGAACGGGCCAGATTCGAATTTGTTTTGCCGTGACGCCGGTTCGACACGAGGTCGCTCAATTTTTTTTTTCGCTCTGTTCCTTTTCTTTTTTCAAAAATGAAGATATCTATTTTAAAAAAAATGCGTATACAGCGGGAATCTGGAGAGATTTTTTTTATACAGGTTATTGTGACGTGAGACAACACGTGAATTTCGATCGAGCGTCAAAGCAAAGAGAAGTGATGCATGATGCAGTACAGCTCTTTCGACTAATATCTTAAGCATTGTTTTTAAGTACCTTGTAGCCTGCCTGGTGGTTGATAGGCATCATAAAGCCTTGATAACCCGTAAGTCACCAGCATGTTTTAAAGAAGCAAAACGTGTTCTGTAACTTCCAACGCAACTGATATCAGCGGCAAGTCAGTTATCAGCGTTCGAAGTCAGGTCGATCCAGGCAGCAAAGTCCAAGAGCAGTTCTTGTCCAAGAATAAAACCCTGTCGTGAGTTGTGGCTCATTTGCCAAGCGTTGCTAGCTTCAAAGTTTGGAAAGTGAGAACTGCTTTTAGACTTATAAAATTTTTCTTACATCATCCTCCATGTTTACCCGCGCACGAGGTGTAACAGAACCTTCCCGGCATGCATTTCGATCACGTTCGGCAAGACAAGCCAAGACAAGACAAGACAAGACAAGACTCCGTAAATCACAATAATATTGAACTAATTACAGAGTGTGTTTTTTTTCCTTTTTTATTCCAACATAATAATGGCCAACAAGAAGCGATCGATTGATTCAAAACATAGATCTGTGATCCAGGTTGCGTTGATTTTACTTCAAATCGGCATGATTTGTAGTGTTTTAAACTTCTGGGATCAGGGGCCATGCAGATGTAAGGAAAGAGACCTGTACGTTGCACAGAAGGGTTAATCTGTTAATGTCAGCCCTACATTTTTAAGCTTATACGTTGCAGGCAGTTAAAATGAAATAGAGATAGCTGCTGTGACGCTTTAAAGTGAAATCAACATTTTAACCTATTTAGGCCCGAAATCGACGTTTTCGAGTTTACGTGCTGGGTGAAATGAACAGCTTGCTGGATTTGAAGTGAAATCAACATCCTTGCCGTCATGCCTTAACGCGAAATCACGTAAAGTGAACTGGCTGTAATTTGAGTGAAATTAACGTCTTTGCGGTCGCGTGATAACGTGAAATCACAATTTTAACGGTTTTAAAAACCTGAAATCAACATTTTTTAAGGTTACATCTTGATTGTTCTCCTTGGCCTAACACTGCACTAACCCTAATGCGTCCTGACCTTAACTCTAACGTTATCCGAAGCGCTAACCCTAACAATGAAGCGCTAGCGCTAACCCTCGGCAATAACCCTCACCCTTCAAGTTACGCTAACCCTAGTTTCAAGCGGTAGCCCTAAGCGTTAACTCTAAGCCTAACCTTGTTCCGTAACCCTAGTTTCAAGCGGTAACCCTAGTTTTCAGCGGTAACCCTAGTTTCAAGCCATAGCCCTAAGCGTTAACTCTAAGCCTAACCTTGTTCCGTAACCCTAGCTTCAAGCGGTAACCCTATTTCAAGCGCTAACCCTAGTTTCAAGCGGTAGCCCTAAGGGTTAACTCTAAGCCTAACCTTGTTCCGTAACCCTAGTTTCAAGCGGTAACCCTAGTTTTAAGCGGTAACCCTAGTTTCAAGCCGTAGCCCTAAGCGTTAACTCTAAGCCTAACCTTGTTCCGTAACCCTAGTTTCAAGCGGTAACCCTAGTTTCAAGCGGTAGCCCTAAGCGTTAACTCTAAGCCTAACCTTGTTCCGTAACCCTTCAACGCTAGCCCTAGTTTCGAGCGGTAACCCTAACCCTAAGTAAAACCCTAAGGGTTTAAGTCCTTGCGGTGGCGTGATAATGTGAAATCCAAATTTTTATGTCTCTGTAAATGACCTGATATCAACATTGTCTAGCTTGCGCATTGCGGGAAATTAACATCTGGCTGTAATTTGAGTGAACCGAACGTCTTTGCGGTCGCACGTTAACGTGAAATAAAAGTTTTAATGGTTCTAACCTGACATCAACACTTTTTGAGGTTACACGTTGCAAAAGATCAATATTTTGCTGGATTTTAAGTGAAATTACCGTCTTTGCGGTCACGTGCTGACGTGACAACAAATACAGGGTTTTTTGCATACGTAATATCTCGAAAACGAAACAAACTTCAGCAAAAAAACATGCAGAACATTGTCTAACGCACCTAAACAAAACTGCATGCGAAATTTGGAGCGTTTTTGATAAATTTCATTTTTGAGTAAAAAACCTAACGCCCTTTTTCCACCGAAGCCTTCAATTAAACTTTTTTGTCACCCTTCTGTCAACACTTGCGAGCAACCGAAAAACTTTGAATATTAAACGACCCAACGTTTTGTAGTTGGTCAACAAAATCCAGAATAATGACCTAGAAGCTGAAAGTTGAATGGGAACTATTTTTAAGCGATTTAGACGACAAAATGATCTCGGCGGGCTATGAACGACACAAAAACGAAAACGGTCAGTACAAAATGCAGACTGCAGACCGGGTACAAAATGCAGACTGCAGACTGCAGACCAGGTACAAAATGCAGACTGAGTTTAAAATGCAGAGTGACGAGAAAAACTGCTTTTTTTGCGTGAGAAACGAGATAACATTTGATTTCACAAGGTCCACAAGTTACCTACCGTTGGTATTGTCACGCAATAACCTTACAATGTTATCTCCCGTAAATAACACTATAACTCTGTCTCTCTCTTTTTTTAGACATGTTATTTTACCGCATGGTTCAGTACTGGTTTATTTCTAGTTGTGGAAAGATTTCAAAGATAGAACGCATGTGAAACTTCTCCCAAGCTTAGTGGTAAAAATTTTGGACATTTGCGAATGTAAATGTCAATAGTTTACTTATTGTTTACATGCGAGATTCACGATATTCGTCATTTGCATGTACATGTTTTGTCTAAACAAATCTTCAAGCTGTCCCAAGTATTTTAAATTATGTTTTCCACTTAAACTGTTTGCTCGTTACAAAGTAGTGAATTTGAGTGATTTGGTGGGTTTTGCGTTGACATTTTTACTGCACGTTATAAGAAGGAGTCCAGGGTGGAAAGCTTATTTTCGACGGCCCAGCGCCAAGCACATTTTCACCCAGAAATTTGAATCGCCCGGCTTCCAAATCGAACACCAGATAAACTGAAAGGTTGATGCTTCTTCTTGTGGCATTCAATCGAAGATC